>JAECMU010097169.1:1951-14265 GCA_016106625.1 Dracogyra subfuscus | reverse complement strand
TTATACTGGCTCCCCATGCGGTAGAGCACTGTACCAGCCACACCAGGGATAATACTGTATTGTGTATATATATATGTATGGTACACAGTATAACTACATCATACTTGTTTGGAGTTATGCAGCTCTAAAACTGAACATAGAAAGTCTATAGTGCACGCTATTTGGTAATGTTAAGAGTCTAGGGTCGAAATTTGAAGATTTATCTCAATATTCTGATTAGACCCACTATTCTGAAACAAAACATAGAAGGTTTCATATGATAAACAACTTGTTCAAATTGTTTTCTTTTGGCCTTTACATTTCCATTCTTATTTCTTTTTCTATCCGATTGTTATGTTTGATTTTTGTTCCCTTTATTTTCCTATATTCATGTTTATTTTTTATGTTTCTTTATCCTAAATTTTCTTCGTTTTCTTTTCTCTGCCTGTCTTGTATTTTCTTTTCTCGTTCCCGTTTATCTATCTTACTTCCTTTTGTCTCTGTCTATTTTGTCTTTCTATTATCTTATTCCTATTTACTTTTGTATTTTCGCTTTCCAGTTCCTTATCTCGTATTTTCGCTTTCCAGTTCCCCTTTTTTTTCTCTGTCTCTTGTATATTATGTTCGTTTTCTACTTGTCCATCTTTCTTCGTTTTAGTTTTCCTTATTGTCTTTCCCTTTATTCTATTCTCTGTCAACGTTTATTTTCTCTTATTTTTTTCTATGTACTCGTTCTTTCTCCCATTCTGACTGTCCTATGTTCTCTTCCTTCTGTTTGCTTTTGTTTTCGATAAACAGAAGGAAGAGAAAACAGGAGAAAGAAAGAGTAAATGGAAGATTAAAAAAAAAGTGTCAGAGACTAGGATAAAGGGAAAGGGATGCCTTCGAATTACAAATGTTATTATAAAATGAAGATGTTTCAAGTTAACCGGGTATAAAATTATTATTACTTTTAAATCATACACAAGTATGATAATAATGTCTTTTATATTCTTCATATTTCAAAACTGATTTTATCTGTGTGTGTATATATATATATATATATTTATTTCAATGAGACCCGGTTAATTTCGTCAAATAATTCGTTTAATTTATACAGAATGTGTTACTTTGTTTTGTAAATAAATGGGGTACCCAGCATGTTCGGGTGTGCCCGAAACATAAAATAAGGGAAAGGGAAAACTAAAAGGAAGAAAGATGGACAAATAGAAAACTAAGATATTATAGAAGAGAAAGAGAGAAAAAGAGAACAGGAAAGTGAAAATAGCTGATAAGAAAAGTAAATAGAAATAAGATAATAGAACGACAAAATAGACTGAGATAAAAGGAAATAACATAGATACACTGGAAAGAAAATACAAGACGGGCAGGGAAAAGAAAACAACAACAATCTAAGATAAAGAAACACAAAAGAAAAAACACAAAGTTGAAATATAAAGCGAAGACCGATATGAAAAAAGAAAAGAAGAATGGAAATGTAAAGAACAAAAGAGAACCACTTGATGGGACTTTAAGCGCCCTATTTTACATTGCGAGGGGTGGGTTCACCCCTGTGAGAATAAGTCCCAGACTGTTAATGGACGGTCAGTTTCATCAAATCAATCTACTAACACGGTAAAGGTATTGAAAAAGAAAGTAAACATAGACTTTTTATCATTTGATAAAGAGGAATTCAATAGTGTCGATCCGACCAATACTTTTTTTTTTTTTTTTTTAACGACGCACTCAACACATTGTAATTACGGTTATATCGGCGTCGGACATATGGTTATGTCGAGAAAAAAACCCAGTGGTTAGCTGACGGGGATCGATCCTAGACCGACCGCGCATCAGGCCCCACCAGTACATGACACAAACAGGCTGGCTTGAAGGCAACTCATTGTGAAAAGATGATATTTCCAGTGTAAATGGAACATTCCATGTATGGTCCCTTTGTATAAAATAACATCACAAAATAATATGACAAACATATATTTTATCATAACATTACACAACAAAAACAATTAAATTATTAAAATAGCCTCACAAATATTAAAGAAATATTTCGTACAAAGTTCAAAGTCACATTTACAACTGCATTTTTAGCAAGTGGCTGGCAGCGTTTAAAAACTCTAAAGGTGTTTTGCACCCTTGCTGAAGCTGATCTTTCAACCTAAAAGGCGTGTATCAATATCACGATACAGCCTTTTCCGTGGTACTGAGGATGACTGTGTACAGACTTCATGTAGTAGTCTACAGTACTGAGCCTACTAATGCACCCAGACTGACGACAGATATTTAATCAGTATCGGAAACCTGCATAGAAGACATATTAAAGATCACAGTATGGGATCACTGGACTAATACTAATCATCATAAAGAGCATAAAATCACCTCCGCGCAACTAATCCCCATTTACATTACTTAGGTTCGTTGTAATCTTAATTGTTTATATAATACAATGTTTTCTTATTGGTTTGAGACACAAGATAATAGGGATTTTCACACTAATAATGGGGTATGTCACTGTTTCATACTGTAGGCAAAATGAGTTGTAGGCAAAGTGGATGTAAGCAAAGCGGATTGTAGGCAAAATGGGAGGGAACCATCGAGATTCGGGCATTTTCGTTTAACACTTTTAAATTCGAGAACAAATCAGCCTGCCCCCTACAAACATCATTCCATCTGGTGCTCACCGTGGCAAGACATTTCTTTTGCCTGTGCACACTGCACATGCTTTCGTGTGCCCGACTTGGAAATTCTCCATTTTAGTTTAGTTTTTCTCAACGAAATGGAGATTTCTACTGGGGTGTATGCCGCCATTGAACACTAGGACGCTTCTTGTTTCGAGAGCCTGCACCACCAGACTGGGTTCTGTTTTAGCAAGATTCCTTGCCTACCGTCATTTTCCCCGCTGACTTTTGTTGACACGTTTTTCCATGACTGGTATGACGGCCATTCTGCAGATTGCCACAGTTGTTCGCCTTTAGTCTCTACATATCCCAGCTTGTCCTAGCAGAACTGGAATATTAACCACATTATTCAAAGAAGAAATAGGGAGCGGAATCGGCCCCTATTACTCTTTTCTAGACGTTAATTTGTTTTATATTGATACTATTTCGTATCCTCTGGAGCCGAGCCCGGCCGCATCACTATACCAACCGTGACGACTGGACTACATCTATAGTTCAGTACAGCACTCCACCTTTCGTATCTAATGACTAGGTGTTTAGGTGTTTTCTTCACTGGGTGCTGTAATGAACTATCTTTTCCCCAAGCAACTGTTCAACACAAGCTGTGTACCTTAACGACCCTAACAGGGCCACACACTGTGTCACTTGGACATATAGATCTGACTTTAACATTTTAGACATTTCATTGATAAAAACAACTAAATGATCATATGAGCACGTGTAGTGGAACAAGTTAAACAGGTCCAACTGCGGTGAGCTCCAGACTGGGAACTTACTTTAGGACAAATACTATATATGGTCAGAACCTCTCAAATTTGTCTGGTAATGTATTTGTTCAACCTTGGGAGAGATAATGTTGATAATGTATTTTATCTGGTCCTAATGAAGTATCATGGGCTCTACGTAGAGCGTCCTGCAACTCTTCCAAAGAGAAATCCCTGTTGTATACTTCAGTATTTCAGATGAAAAGTGAATAGGTTGCTTTTCATCTATATTTTTGACAGATTAAAAGCATCTGTACTGAAAGAAGAAGAAGAGTTATGAAAGAAATTGCCTGTCAATGCATTGGCAATGTCACGATGAGACGTTACATCCGTGTCATTGACAGACAGGCGAACTGTCTTATTGGATTATTAGTTTATTGCAGTCGAGTGCTGCATAGATGCCGAAATTGATCCCAGTTTGCCCCTGTCAACTTCCATCTCTGAACCCTTTCAAATGATGGAGGTCCAACATTCTCCAAAGTAATTGGAAAGTGGTCACTACCACAAGGGTCTGGACAAACCTTTCAGGAGACATCAAGACAAAGTGATGGACTACAAAGGGTTAATTTTATGGATGTCAAAGAACTACTGTAAACCGTATTAATATTGCGACGTCTTTTTTCCGCGAATGTATACCTTAGCGCATGTTCGCGACGTGTAAATTTCGCGAACGACCGTTGACAGCTAAACAAAAAAAAAAGTGGATAAAGACAGATCACTGTAATTGTTATAAAGTTACTGTCCGTAAATCAAAATTCTGTTATCCTACATCAAACAATTGTGCCTGGTACAGAGTCTATAGAGGAAATTAGGCCCTACCCACCTCACCTGTATTAAAATCACAACTCTCAGCTTCAGTTGGTAACTGTTAACACCCTTGGTAGATAAAACAAGAAACGGTTAGTCGCCATCGATTAAGTTACATAAAACAATTAACGTTTAGTCGCCATCAAGGAGAGCTCGTGTATTTCACAACAAAACAAATTAGTCGCAGTGTATGTTAGCTTGTTTGTGTTTTCCTTTATGGTTTACTAGAAAATCGAGACATCGCTTTAGCGTACTTCAAACTGGAAAACTGTGCGTGCGTATTAATTTCGCGACATAAGGTTGGACGCGAACGACGCGAAATTTATACGCACGCATTTTTTTCACGGTTTACAGTACTTGCAAGATGAAAGTACGTATGACTTTTATCATTAAGTAACATTAAGTCATTTTTGAGAATTAAGTCTTCTAATTGTTTGCCTCTAGTATTTATATCATCGCATTACTACGAAGTGTGGTGATCATTAAAATCTCCCATGATAATAAAAGGAGTAGCAAGTTGATCAAGAAGACCTTGAAAGTCCCTAGTGTTAAAATTATAATTGTTTCGAGGGGGTAAATAAACTGAACAGAGAGTAATAGTTTTATGAGCCGTGACTTTTACAGTTACAGCTTGTAAATTTGACGTTAATATGACTTCACTCTATTTTCACTTTGTTGAGATTTATGGTAGAGATTAAGTCCTCTGATGTTAATATTGTCAGTATCCTTCAGGAAAGTTTCCTGACGACACATTGCAATAGGATTATAGTTTTGAATTAGAAGACGTAATTCATCAAAATTGGGCCTAAAGCCCACGACAGTTCCACTGGATAACTTTATTTTCCATCGGGAGGAAGTATGGGTTTTATTTTTGGCTGTGCTGGTGTTCTTTGTAATCGGCAATGATCTGGAGATGAAACCTCCATATCATCCATCACCGATATCAGTCAAAGTAGCATACATATTGTTGATCGGGACCGAGCGTAGTTTGATCTTTTTCAGCCTACCAGACAGTACTTCTATAGCTTTCTTTGGAGATTTCTTTATCATTGCCTGTCTTATGGAGACTAGTGCACCTTCTCAATATCGAACAGTTTCTTGTATTTGGCTTCATCACAATGCCAGATTAGGTCTGTGTTGACTGCAACACTTTTTGTGCCGACTTTAACAGCCACTGTCGGTATTGCTGTCTCCACCAACCTCCTGGCATCCATGAAGGACAGTTTAGTTTGTACCTTTACCAACTGAACTCGTTTTTCCAGCTTCCACCGCGGACACCCACGAGTATGCACAGTGGTTGCCCTTGCAGTTGAGACAAAATATATCGTTCTTACATGTATTGCTGTTATGGTCAAACAGACCACAACGAGCACGTTTTCCACATGTATTCTGACCATGGCCAAATCTCTGGCATTTGAAGCAACGCATGGGATTTGGAATAAAGATTTCAACGTTATTATGTTATATATTATAGAATATTAAGGTAACCAACCACCTTTGACAGATTTGGAAAGAGTAGGGACGTTAAATGTGATGATACAAATATTCGTCAGTAACAAGTCATTGTTTCGACGAATCTTTATCCTCCTCACGGCAGTAACACCCTGAGAACTTAAATTTTCGCAGATTGCTTCTTCCAGTAACACCTTCCAAATCTCTGCATCTGATAACCCCCTATGACGAATTTATCTAAAAGGACATTCTTAATTCTCTTAACAGATTTTGGCTCACCAGGTAAGCCAACAATTGGCTTTTGAAAAGCAAAAAGAGATAATTTGTTCAAGGCTCCATCATCAGTAGAACTGATCCCATCGTCAATTTTCACGGGTCTCACATCACGGCAAACAAGGCGCCCCCAAAAGGGAGTTGTATTGTATTAGCCATTCTCAGGGAGAATGTTTCACCCCTGCAACACGGTGAGGTTACAGTACACGACGGGGTCCTCGACTGTCGTCTCTAGTTGATGAGATTTTACCAAATATTTTGCTCTACCAGTGTACAGTTTTTGTTGAAATCGTTTAAGCAATTTTTCCGACTTATAAAATATTTCTACGATTAAACTTACATATTAAATTATTTTCTTATTTAGCATATCAGTGTCTGTATATTCAATGTATTTCTGGTCGTGTTAATATTTCTAAGAAGCCTAAACTGGATTGTCTTCAAATAATTTTTCGTTCGTCCAAAAACACTATATTTTAGGAAATAAAATGAAATTTAACCTAGTACAAATATCAGAACTATAAGAATGTATGCAAAAAATATATATATATATTTTATATGTAATTACAATCGTTAAAAAGTCTGTTAGTCGACAATATCTTAAAAATTGCAGCAAACTCGGGAATGTACCTTTAACAATTGAACATGCTCTAAACTAATTTCTTTGTAATTCATTCACTTCCCACTAGAAACATCAGTTCATTACGAATGTGACTTCTCTTGCTTACATTTGATTTGTGTACGTAAAGACATAGTAATAGTTTTTGACGGCATTGCTTTTCATTCGTGAGGTCAGTTTCCTCAGATTTTCACGTCTTGTACATTATATAGTTTGTGTCATGTAAGAAGTTTAAAGTTTAAGTTTCTAAACTATTTACACTATGGATAATAAATACAATAACCCACTCTATACTCAGAATTACGGATTATCTGTCCCTCGTGAAACAGATAATCCGTAATTCCTCCTAACTCGTAAGTTATTGTCTATATATAAACATTGTATATCAATAGCAAATAGTTTGCATTTATATAATACATCAGGTGCGTGGGTTTGGTTGGGTTTTTTATTGTTATTGGGAGGGGGGGGGGGACCCTCCCTGCTTAAGCAACGTTTTTCCCCACAATACATTGATTTATTAATCATCTGCTATTGGATGTCAAACATATGGTCATTTTAACACAGTCGTAGAGAGGAAACCCACAAAACAATTTCATTAGTAGCAAGGGATCTTTTATATATACAGGCAAGATAACACATACTACAGCCATTGATATACCAGTCTTAGTCGATGCGTGGTGTACTGGCTGGGCTACATACCACCCGTAATAAAAAATACATCGTGCGACAGTTGGTAAACACAATTACTCTAAGCTTGGAGGCAACATCTGCGACTTTCCACATGAATCTAAATCCAGCCGCGTTGTCTATATAAACGCCTTCATTAAAATGGCAAAGACCGAGGAATTGTCTCCCCCTAAGAGGTCACGTCGTATTATACACACTATATTCTCGGTTTAAATAGCTTTTAAGTAATGTGTTTTCAAGTCACTGATCGCCTAACATTACTTTGTTTGCCTCTGAACGAACAAGAAAGGTGATCATTGTTTATCAGACGAAAGGGAATTGGACAAAGAATGGTTACATATTTCATAACGGATCGATTCTGTGACAAAAATAAATAAATAAAATTACCACGTGTATCGTTGGAAAACGAGACGTTTGTATGCCATTGCCAAATACATATCCATTTTCGATGTGTGGGTGAGGTTTTGGTTTTTTTAATTGTTATTTTATTTGAATAAAATTTAGTTGAAATATTATATTTAGGTGTTTTTTTTTATGTATGTTATGTAGACATTTGTTTATATATGGGTTTTATTCACCGGTTTTTGTGTTTGTGTAGGGAGATTATGTTTGTTGCCGATTTTTTAACATTTCTCTCTTTCTTTCTTTTTTAAATCAATCATTTCACAAAACTAGAGAAAGTATTTTAGCAACAACAAACTTGTTTATATTATGTATTATCTAAGAAGTGTAGATGGGGTACTGTCAGTTTGAAGGTCAGGGTGTATCTGAGGGCCCGATTCTGTTAGTTGGGGGGGGGGGAGGGTTCAGTGGCATGCTTACCCGGGATCATGTTAAATTTTAGATGTTAAAATAGGGTTTATGGCAGCACCAGTCTTTTGAGCACAGTAACAGGGAAAAAGATGAAAAAACATAACCCTATCGGCCCTCACCTATTCTGCGGCACCTAATATACAATTGTTCAAGACAATGTCATACACATAACCTGTGAATGGGAATGGGAACTCTCTTTACGAGCCCATATGCACAAAGGTTTAGGCACGTCCACCACGGATTTGGTTTCTAACCTCGCCAGAAGCCAACTCTGGGGCGCGGTGGTAGTAAAGAATTTGGTTTGACCATTAAGGCGGGAAAATGTGTCTCAGAAAACAGACCTTACCGAGAAAAAAGGGCTGACCCGAATTATTACATCCCTCCCCCCCCCCAAAATAAAAAAAAAAAAATATATATATAATAATAATAATAATAACAAATAATAATAATAATATTTTGTTAATATCTAGCTTAAAAAATATATATATAGTTTAAAACCTGTAAGAAGGCCGGTCCAACAGAATATTATTCGGCATATTCCCGGAAAACACATGTTTTAAGGACCATGACAATAAAATTACATTTTCTTCATTGGTTTATCCTATTAAACTCTGTATTTGATTATTCCTTTGTTATTCTGTTTAATAGTTGGGCATCTGTATTGTAAGATGTAACATATATATAGGATGTAATTTCTTTTTATAAATAAGCCTATCTGAAATTAATTGCAACATGAGTAACAATGGAGACTGTGATGGTGGTGTAAAAAATAATTAAAATAAAAGTCAAAATGTTAACATTTAAGTAATTGGTAGGAGTAGCCCGTGTGATGGCCATGTATCTAGACCAAGAGTCAAAATGACCATGGGTCGAAATTATGAAGGAAAGTTTATATATATTTAGCATATATAACATAGCAGGCATAATAGAACAAACTGTTTGGTTTCTATTACCGACCATGTCTCATTGCCTAATGTTACTGAGTCCAGTTTTGGCTGGTATAATACAAGTTTTGGCTGGTATAATACAAGTTATGGCTATGAAGATAATATTTATGAAGAAACTAAAAACTTTTTCCCTTCAAATGTGTACCCATTTTACTTTTAATGATCTTTGGTGACACCCCCCCCCCCTTGACCTCCTTTGGAATATATATTGATGTACCAGTTTAAGTATAATATTTTAACGCCAAATCAGTCATTTATGATCAAGTTTTCAACATAATTATAGTATTTATTTGATTACGTCCAAGTATGACTATCAGTGTCTCTTAAGTGTACTTTGCGATTACCTACTCCGATGCGCAGTTCTTCCACTGATTGGCCTTAATTCAGTGATGTATTGGGATGTTAAATGATTCCATGTGTGTACCCACTGGATCACCTGTGATCATTATAATGTTGTATACTTATGAGCTTTATAGCTTAAAGTGAATAAAGAATACGGATGTTGACGATTTGTGAACGTGACGTCACGTGTCGACTCCCTAAACATGGAATATCCGTAGTATCCCTAAACTGTCGAGAACATCTCCGCAGACAGTGCATAGTTTTCTGACGAAAACCAATCAACACCAAAATTACCAGCAACAACGTTTGTGTTATTTTAACCTCAATCATACTCATCGTTCGAAGAAGTTGATTTCCGTGGAGGCGTAGCATCACACTGACGACGATCAAATACAAACAAAAGAGTGATGCGAATCCATACAATAGATTTAGAGTCCAGTAATAAGAACAATGACGTGACCAAGACTGCTAGTAATAGAACTTGTGATCACAAAGCATGAATAGCTCGTGTAACTGACAGGACACAGCTTGAATATCGAAGGGAGTGCTTACACATTCATTTACTGACATTTTTATAACCAGATTCCAGGTATATTATATACTATATTCAATCATTTGGTAAACAGGAACTTTTTTCTGCGAGTATATAATGCACATTATTGCTTAATATCAGCCAGTATATTGGTATGTTTAATTAATAAAATAGTTAAATGTGACGGCTATTATATATAACAGGCGCAGCCATTTTGTTCTGTATTAAGTATCTATATACATGTACGTTATCATTTCAAATAATATATCACGTTGGTAGTTCGGTGCTATATATATTTTTTTTATATGATACCTACAATGTTCCCCAACGTTTGAAATTGTTTTATTACGGTATGTTGTGTTGATATGCAAGAACATCATTGTATTAACGTCACTGTCACAGGTGTTTATATGTATGCGACTGGTAATTTGTAGTAAAAATGTATGTTGATCGTCCCTTGCTTTAAACTTTATAGCCAATGTGTTGCACGTGCTAAGGTGTTGTTAAACATTATTCATTTATTGAAATAATATTGGTCACTTACCAGGCCCGTACGCAGAAATGTATATTGGGGGGTGCGTAATCGACGGCCCAAAGGGTCGGAGTTGTTAGGGGAATCCGGGATTATGCCCCACCGACATTGTTTTTAAATCTAATTACCTTCAGTGTAACGGAAAGTGTTGCAGGTAGTATACAATCATTATTTATTTTTTTAAATAGACCACAATGTAACACCAAATTAAAAAACGTTACACATGTTGAATAAAATCAGCATATTTAATGTTACGTTTAGCACATATATACAAAAGCAGCCGCGAATATATAGCACTAGTAGAATGCAGTATATACATAAACATATAACAATGTACAAGTAGAGCAGGACACTTAGTTTGCATTAATCATAGGAACGGTGTGGTTTTTAGGTATATTGTCTATGTCTAGTATTAGCATCCAAGAGAGTTACATCCGAAGTGTTGTGAGCTGGGATGTAGTGCACTCTGAGTATCTTGGTAGGTGAAACTACGCACGCCAGTCACCGTGCTTTCCTGTCTGTAATATGCTTCATTTGTCACTAGGTCGTTCATTGGAGTGGCTGACGACAGGTCGCTGGAAATGTTTAATATCACTTGTGGACTTCCAGGAGGTGATGTGTCTGAGCTTGTCACTGAAAGCGGCGAACTGCTTGGATGGTACGTTTTCATTGACTTTAGACCAGTACACGGACAGTCGGGCGACACAGAGATACTTGGATAGTACTCGGGAACACACGGGGACTGCAACGTACAATTTATCCCTGCAACTGTCGTGCTTTGTGAGTGAGTACACGAGCTTCTTGAGGACAGTGGTTCACAAATCTGCTTGTTTACTGACGACGGGATTATCAGTGGCGTGGTCATTCCCTGGCGTACCATTTCTACACCTATCTGTGGCAATCCGCGTGATAGTGGCATTTCATCTGGCTGGTTGAGGGAAAGCAGGGGTGAAGAAAACATGGTAGACTGTGATAACTGGTATCTACAGCTAGCCAGTGGAAAGGTCGGTGCGGCGTAAGGTATATATGCTGGTGGCATGTAGTGCAAGCTTAAAAAAAAAGAATAAATTCTTAAGGTAATAATAATAATAATAATAATCCTTCGTCCATCCATAGCGTCGATCATAAAAAAGTATTGTTTACCAAAGTTACGTACTTTAAATGCACACCAACTCTACTAATGAAGTTGGATTACCCTTGAGCAGACTGCATTGTAAAGTATTGCTTTTATATTTATATATTGACCAATATGATTACAAAAATTGAACTTTTTGCTGTTTCGAAAACATTTTCCCATTTGTTTTCTGACGTCAAGTCAGAACTAGAATTTCTGACCATAACATCTGCATTTCTTTTACTGATACCGAGCTATGGTTTAAATAACATTTAATTTTCATAATTTTAAATCGGCAGTTACTCTTAAAATATTTGTTTTAAAAAAAAACCTACCTCAAGATTGCGAAATCGGATAATTAGTAAACAGAAATGGAATAACGAATATATCTTCAATCTATATAAGTGTGTTAAAATACGTCAAGTTAGATGTAAGAAGCCCTCACAAAAAATACTAGTAATATTTACTTTGATGATGGCCGTCTGACGTTTGGTTGTGTCCGGGTGCTTTGGACTGAGGCGGAAAGCACGTGACCGTCCCCTGGCTGCATGTCAGTTGGTTGGGTGTGCGGGCTTTGGTAGAGCTGATTCCTCATCCATGACACATAGCCATCCTTGGACTGACGCTTGAACTTAGAGCGACGGTTCTGGAACCAGATCTGTACAAACATAGGAAGGTTTGTGATAAAAGCTTTTATAACAACACCAAATAATCCTAATAATAATGAGAGAGAGAGAGAGAGAGAGAGAGAGAGAGAGAGAGAGAGAGAGAGAGAGAGAGAGAG
>JAECMU010097163.1:0-10071 GCA_016106625.1 Dracogyra subfuscus | reverse complement strand
GCGCGGTCGGTCTAGGATCGATCCCCGTCAGTTAACCACTGGGGGTTTTCTCGACATAACCATATGTCCGACGCCGATATAACCGTAATTATAATGTGTTGAGTGCGTAGTTAAACAAACAAACAAACAAATTTTTCTCTATGACTGTGTCAAAAATACCGAATGTTTGACATCCAATAATCGATGGTTAACAAATCAATGTGCTCTAGTTGTGTCGTTAACCAAAAGAAATTAACATTTTAACTTGTTTTTGTCAGGGTCAGATACATGAATGTGAAAAGGAGTATACATAAATCAATAAAACTGAGTGTAGTAAATGTTGTATGTTATGTGTGCAAAGTACGCGTCAAGGTTGTCAAACACAGAACACTCTCAAAAGTGATTTGACTAATCAGGTGTGTGGCACAAATAAATACAATAGACATGTACATGATGCAGAGCCAAGCACATGTGACAGATGGACAAACAAGGACTGGGATGAGAAGGTGAACACCAAAAGAAGGTGAGAGAAAGAAAGAGTTGCCAGATTGGAAGGATGGATGGATGAATGGATGGATGGATGTACAGTTAGTCATATGAACTAAAGGATGAGTGCATGTGTGTATACGTGTGTTTACGCACTTACATCACTGCCAGACCAAAGTGTCGACAAAGAGCGAAAATAGAGCCACAATGAAGTTAATTAATGAGAGAACTACAACTGTTGACATTTATTGGTCAAGCACCTGATATACATTCAAGTCACATCCCATAATTCATGCATTGTGACAGGACGTTGTCTTGTACTCACTACTGACCCACTGCGAGAATACAGGTCTCAATTCACACATTTTACTTTATTATTTTTATGTTGCATGCCTCTATGTATTTAAAATCTGTGTACACCATTTATAGGTATCACAAAAACTAATTCAGGCAACTCGTCATGGCCATGTAAATGATGTCATAAATTCAATGCGTGAATGAAAAACGGGTTACACAAAACAATCACTCTTGCAATTTTCAGAGACCTGTGCTGTGTCACATGCAATTGTTTTACACTTTATATACATTATATATAAACCAAGTCTATGATATTTGAAAATTCGTGTAACCCATTAAAGGCATACTGTCACGGTTTTAAGGACCTTATTTCTCTAAAAATTGATAATAAATAAAAATTACATTAATTGTTAGAAACCAAATCAAGCTATCGCATCACAGTAACTGAACCATGATGGGGTGAAATCCATATCACCCAACAATTTTAGTTTTTGAATTATGGTCCATTGCCATAATTCAATTATTTTTACAAAATATCATTAATAAATGGGATATGGTGGTTATGAAGATGATTGAATAAAGTACATTTAGGGACAAATCAAATTATTTTTGTTCAGGTAATACTTTGTTAGATCATTAAATAGGTCAGTGGTCTGTTACAATATGCCTTTAATGGTTTATGCAACAATATTTCCCTTATTCTATGAGTGGTGGGTACCAAAACCCAGTGTGATCATCATGTGTTAATTTCTTCAACAATCCTGAAATGAAACATGGTGAATATTTATTCATTAACAGTAATCAAGTTGCATTAATTGTGTTACTCAACAGAGTTATCACGTAACTCAAGTCAAGTCCATATCAAGTCGCATGGAGTATGTACATGTGTGTCTGATTTAATTAATTTTCTTTTAACTGCTTATGTAACAATAAATTATAAGATGAAAGCCACAACTGTCAGATGTATGCCATGTGAGAAATGTTATTCTATATATATAGTGTATGCTTACTAGAGTGGCCAATTATAGAGCACAAATTGAAGTTTATAGAGTAAAATTCAGTATCCGTAAAATTCTGTGATTTGTGTTTTTATACTGTTTTTGTTTCACCCTCGAATTTTTATATTGATGTTGATCATCACTTTATTTACTTGCATCAACACCCAATAGCCGATGTATTTTTCGTGCTGGGGTGTCAAACATTCAATCATTCATATCTCAGGCCTGGCGTGCATGGGTTGTGGGATCAAAGCCCCTTAATGGATCCATTATATGATTAGGGATTTCCAGTCCCAACTAGTACCCCATGACTGGTATATCAAAGGTTGTGGTATATGCTGTCCTGTCTGTATGTAAGTGCATATAAAAGACTGCTAGATAATAATGGAAAAATGTAGTGGGTTACTAAATGTTTGACATCCATTAGCCAATGATATATTAATGTATTCTAGAGGTGCTATTAAACAAAACAAACTTTAACATAGAGGAAAGATGTAGACCAGTAATAGTTGCAATAGGTTAAAATAGTGCATGCTCTCAGACAGTGGTTTCATTACCCTTTTAAACCCATTCCAACCAATGTCCTAAAGTTGGTAAACCTTCAATAGCTATTGGTCTGTTAAATATGCATATGCAGTGAAAACACTAAAAAAATGGAAGGAAGAAAATGTTTTACAGTATTTAACAATGCACTCAACACATTTTATTTGTAGTTATCTCAAAACTGGATCCTCTGTAATGCAGAATTCCCTGAAAACTGGATCCTCTGTAATCCAGAATTCCCTTAAAACTGAATGTTTTTGAGAATCCCTTTTTAAATATCAGAACATAGAATCTTGCTAAACCAGATACCCTTAAAATCCAGTTTTTTACTTTGTTCAGTGATTATATGTGTTACAGGGCTTTCTCTATACTGTCCTAAAAAAGCTATTAAATTCCTTAATTTTGTTTAAATGAAGACTGGACACATGCTAGTTCAATCTTCACAGTGACCTAATCTATTCAAAAATGGTATTATTGCAATGTTGGTTTTTGTTAACACTGAATTCTGACTTTTTATGGTGGCCATCAAACTCAAAATACTGTATAAAACCAAATAATAATAATAATAATAATAATAATAAGCCATCGAATATGGTAATGACACCAGCTTGCCTGCAATGCACCATTTCCTTCATGCCTCATCTTGGAGATATTTAATGATAAAACATTATTGTGGATATGACAATCTCCCACATGCTTGAAAATAAACAACCCGACACCATAACCACTGTGTTGGGAATGGAAGGCTTAAGCTGGATCTTACTATGTGTATTATCCAAACGTGTTATAACATTAAAAGCACACACTATATAAACCACACTCTGTATGATAATCAGCTGCCATGTTAATCCACCCACTAATCTCAGCTCTGCAATTTTCTCTCAGACACTTTCTCCTAAAAAAGGATACATACCATATCGACTTACACTTTTATATTGCTCCCAAATTCTTGAAATGATTCCAACTACCAATTTGCTAGCTTTTCCCAAAATTTTTATTAAGCTGCAGCTGCCAAATGGTGGAAATTAGTGCCAAAAACATTTGTCTTCAAGATACAGCAAGGCTACCAGTCCAAGCTCAGTTCATTTTACTTGTATTCGGTTTCATGGGGCCAATATCTTTTTTAAATCTTAAACAATCATGGCCTAGTTGTTAAATTAACTGCAGGTTTTCCTTTTAATTATTTCTGCTCAAATACAAAATGTACTTTAAATATGACTGTAATTGATGTATTTGGTTGTTGAAAATCTCCATCTGGATGGGGGTGGGGGATGGGTTGGGGGGTAAGGGAATGAATGATTTTAGAGCTACAGGGCCAGTGTACCTTCACAACCCACTCCTGCATTCAACGCTTGTGATGGTAGGTTAATTGCTGATTGTTTGTTAGTGAGAGAGACGTTAGTGTAGTTACTTACAGCACATTAACATTCACTCTGGAGAACTGGTCACGGGATTCGAACCCAGTATCTATCAGACTTAAGTTTTATTGTTTAACCACTACACCACTGAGACCAGTCCTACTCCAGTGCTGATCCGTAACACTGCTGTAAGGTGGACATAATCCACGTACCTGAAGAGTCCTCACCACTGATCTACCTGCTGCGATAAATTCAAAGATGACTGGACAAGCTACTCTCGGGCTGGTCGGGTATTGTTTGCACAATACCGGTGTACAACCTCTCTTATTTCTATTAGTCATACAGTTGTATTTACACTCACAGCAATCACTCGGCTCAAGCAGGCCATCAATTTTACATTGTCCTGTATTTATACGCTTTACATTACATTACCATTATCCAGTAACCAATACATTAAAAAGGAATTTAATGTTAAAATATTTAATGTTTTTTAAATCTAACCAACACAAAACTGAACTCCAATGATGCAATGTCTATCTATCTATATATCTGTATATCTAACAATGCACAGCACATTATATTTATGGTTATATGGCATCGGATATATGGTTACAGACAACACAGATAATGAACAAAGAAATCCGCTGTCACCACTCCATGGGCTACTCTTTTCAGTTAGCAGCAAGGGATCTTTTATAGGCACCATTCCACACACAGCCTCTGTTAAACCAGTTATGGATCACTGGTTAGAAAAACAAATAGCCTAATGGGTCCACTGATGGGGATTGATCCTAGACTGACTGGAAATGAATTATAAACTGCACAAATCAGTGATATGTGGGGGCAGAATGAGGATGGTAATTTCTGGTCATAATTTCTGATAAAAATATTAAACTTTTTTAGTTTCACTTTAATACAATTACAAACTACCACCAAAACTACATACGCGGTATACTCAAACTATACAACTAATAAAGTGAATCTGAGAACAGGTTACAGGTTATGAAATGTTTGTTATGTGTGGGTTTGCTGTAGATTTCCGGTTTGTAACACTGGTGAAAAAAATAGGCCCAAGAAAATTGAATGCAGATGGGAGTGTTTTACACAGGAGCACAACCAGTGGTGTTACTTAGCACGGTGTTGACACGGGAATAGTCCAAGTTTTCCCAGGAACCTCAAAAATGCTGCAAGGTTTGCTTTAATTAGATGTTAGTACGCGATGAAATATGTCCCGTATTGAACATGTAAACTATACATATACAAGACACTGTGGAGTCTTAGGAGAAAGTTCTAATAATACATGTAGAGTAAGGTTTTTTTTTTTTTCTGTTAAAGATTGTTACAGAATGATTAGCCAATTATCAGTAACCAACTTGAAAATAATCCAAAATTTGTTCTCATTTTTTTCCTTCTGTACAGGAAAAACATTAACAGCAAAAAAAGAAGGGGAGGTTGTATTTTTACTTTTCTCGTTAACAGTATTACACTGATTAGCTTTGTTTACTGTATTACAGAAAAAATACATCTTCAGCCTCTCAAAGTATAATTAACAAAGGTTTATAATAACTAGTTTTCATTTTTAAACTAAACAATATATACATAAATACATATGATATGAACAATTAAAAATTGTAAAGAATTTATCATTATGGGTTGGGAGGATTACAAAGATAGCATTTTCGTTTAATATACTCACTGGCTACAAAATGTAGGCATTTTAGAGAAAAAATATGGCAGAGACACCAGGCATAAAATATATTTTAGAACAGCTTTAATAAAAATACATGTAAATTAGAAAAAATATGCATCTCACCTACTATTTATAATTATAATGAACTTCTGTAAGTGAAGTCACATTTGTGAAGGATTCTAAATGTTTATTAACATATTTCCACCTTTTTAAAACACCTCTTCAACAAATATACATGACATTTGGTTGAAAACTGAAGAGCAATGTTTCGCAAACACTCTTTCAATATTTTCACGGACCCTGATAAAGATCGAGTGAGAGACGTAGCTATGATGCAACCCCCTCATCTACCTGATAACGAAACTACGGTTGCATTTACACACCTGCAAGCGAGAAGAAAGAGTATTTAGGAATGAGAAGATAAAACAGCTACAGTTTCTGTTTTCCCGCTGATTAAAGGCCAGGAGTTGATCGAACGTTGAGATAAAAATTCACCAGGTTTATACTGTCATACTGATAGGAATCTCACCCCAAAACTACTATGCGGCAAGAATCCGTAAGAATGTGCAAAATGGAACAAAACTGAAGAATGTCTGTAACTTTAGTTCATGTGTACATGTAAGCCTTCTGTGGGAGGTTTAAAGGGACTACAGTATATCTCCATAGGAAACATTTTGTTTCCAAAATCTTAATTAACACACTTTAGTTTTTGCCTTTACCATAGTTTCACAGCCAATAGCCAATGTATTTTCCATGTTGTGGTGTCGTTAAACGTTCATTCTTAATTAACAATATTTCTAGTCAATTGAAAATTGATTAACGACTACTGTTTGATGTTTTAAATTGTTTAGCAATCTTTGAAACTTGTGTAGTGATTCGCGACACGATACTGAAAAAAATGTTCCCAGCCCAAGTTTGCTACCATGGTAACTTACTATCAAGTGATAAATCCTTTTTAACCACTAAGTTTACATCCTGAACATGGTTTATTGTTTACAACATCAGTTTCGGTCTATTGAACGTGTTTCTTGGCATCCTAATGTGTAAGTATAGTAGCTCAGATTTCATTTTACTTACTAACATAATGTTTGTTTGGTACACACACGCACACAACTATTTGAAGGTAAAATATAGTCTGGGCTAATACAAACATTAGGATAACAAGAAACATGTTGTATGTGTATATATATTATAAACAATTTTAAAAAGAAAACATATTTAATATGTAATTTCAGTTATTGTTTGTCACTTTTTACTTTTAGCCTTGTTAGCATCAAAGAATTTCTAATTTAATGTTAAAAGGTCAGAAACTAAATGTTTATATACAATCATCATAAATCTCAAACGCAGGCGCTGATTTTGGAAAATGTTTTATATTAATTAACAAACAAAAAAACCCAAAACAATCTATTTATGAGAAAAAAAATATATCCGAAATTGTCTTCAGGGCATGCATAAAGTTTAGCTGAAGTCTTTATTTCATACTTTTTACTGCAGTGCCAGGGGCTGTAAAACATACACAATGATTTATGATACATCAATCATCTTGTTATAGTCCAATTACATGTACTTCTCCCTGTATATATATATATATATATATATATATATATATAAGCTACATAGCCCTCTGCCGCCCCCTCCCCACTTCCTATGCCAGTGATAATTAAAACATGATCGCTGATTTCTTACACTAGATTCAGAACACATCGGCCAATTACGGCTTCTCGATTTAATGCAATTTCCCCCCGCCCCCCCCAAAAAGGACCTACCTACTTATGATACCCTATTTGAAACCTAAAATATATTAACAGGTGGAAAAGGTTACAGGCCTGTTTATAGGCAGAGCCAAAACATAATTATTTATTTTTTTAAACTACAATATAAATTACATGTACATATTATAATACTCAAATGGGGTAAACCGTACAGAAATTGGAACCTTATTATTGTGAATGATAAAGTAGTTATTTACCAGTTATGAAATGGGTGTTCATAAATGACAAGTTAAAGTTTGTTTTGTTTAATAACACCACTAGTGCACACTGATTTATTAATCATTAGCTATTGGATATCAAACATTTGGTAAATTTGACATATAGTCTTAAAGAAAACCTGCCACAGTTTTCCATTAGCAGCAAGGGATATTTTATATGCACGATCCCATAGACAGATAGCACATACCATGTCCTTTGATATGCAGTTGTTGTGCACTGGCTGGAATGAAAAATAGCCCAGTGGAGGTAGGGAGGGATGCAAATCTCAAAATTAATTTTGCTGTAAGGGAAGCAATGTTTGCTTCTCCATTTTTAACCTGAAAGAAATGGCTACAAAATTCAGGCTCAGTTCTAAAAAATATTAACAAAATTAGAGTAAGGACTGAAAAACATATATACATGTATATATATATATGGGTGTTTCTGTGTTTCATCCAAGGAAAATATAAGATAGGCATTTTTATTCTTTCTTTCGTTTCCATTTTTGTTTGAATTCAAGAATCAAACAGAAAAACTGTAATCAGCTGAGGTGTTCCAATGATTAATGATTTAATGATTTAAAAAAAATAAGGGATCATGATTTAAAAACAAAACAATTTAAATTTAAAAAAAGATATTTTGCTTTAAAAAAACTGTAGCATCGATACATAAAATTAGGTTAGGTCGGGAGACCAGAAACACACATATTTTGATTTAGGCCTAATTGTGGAGAAAACTTGAGAAAAACATGAGAAAAGTTTAAATAGTTGCTCCTAAAAATTAGGAATTTTGAATATATATCTGGATTATCGGTACTATATATAAGAAAAGATATAAGAAAAAACAGAAGTCACTTATAGTGTAAAACCAGATTATCAGAAACCATGATGTGTATTTGAGCAGCAATTGTTGACTTCCCAATGTCAGTTTCAAGCCTTCAGAGGTAAGTCTGTGCGCTGACACACAAGTACATTATGTAATGTGCTGTTACAGGTGTCAACTTACAGGTAAGTATACAGGTAAAGTGACCGGGACATCCGACCTAGAGTGGTCCCGATGAAATCACCTATTGACGGATAGGCTACTTTATCCAGCCATTAGCTGGCATATTTTTCAAGCTGGAGTGGATATATTTTTCATTCTAGAGTGTCATTACACTTCATTCATTCGTTTGCTCATTCATTCACCTATTCATCCATCTATTTCTTATCTAAGAAATACCTATTCTTTCAACCACTTTGACACCCAATAGCAGATATAGTTTTCATGTTAGACAGTCAGTGTCATTACTCTTCCTTCATTACTTCATTCCAATATGTTCTAACAGGAGGGCTATTTTACAACCTTTTTTGTTGTTTTATATTTATTTATTTTTTAATGTTTTTATTTCTATACAAAATTACTTCAACATTTAGTATTAGGTTAATACAAATTAATTGTTTACTGTTGTAATATACCCATTTATAATAATTTTCAAGAAAAAAATGTTTCATATTTGAAAATAGGCTAAATTAACAACAATTTTCTAAAATTTTACTCTGTTAATTTTTTTTTTTTTATCTACAAAAATAAAACATTTGTTTTATTCATTTAAATATTATTTATTTTACAAGATCTCATCTTCTGACCCACCCCATTAACCTGCATTAAAAGGAACTATTAGGCAGTATAAATTAATTCTCAAATACACACAGAACTGTACCTCTTAAACACAAGTACACCTATTGTTTATTATTGCAACACTTATCATTTCCATACCTGTCATACAGCCTCTCGTCATCTAATCTAAACAGGCAAATTGTATATTTATGCAGCTACGCCTAACTTCTTAGTTCACATTCCGTAACCGTGGTGGACTAACCCAAAACGTAACTCTGCGTACAATAACAGCCCAGCAGACAAAATGTTCTTTGAGACTTGAGTTACATTTCTCGGATATTCGCAGCACAAATCCGGCTTGTTGACTGGGAGGCTGGCTTTTTCGAGTGTGGAGGTTTTTAATGAAAACCGATATATCTGTCCCAATCTCTGTTCCAACAGACTGTAACAACACAAAGCACTTGGATACAAAAACATTACAGTTTTTCACTCATAGGAGATACCGGCTTTACTTTTTTTGTTTAAAGGGATAGATGCATGCAGGCAGAGTACTTAAATTTTATTTATAATTTCTGAGAAGAATATCTCTTTGTTTGATTAATATTTGTAAAGCTTTACCAGTAAAATACAAATTTAACTATAAATAAAAAAATTAATAATTAAAGTTAAAGGTTTGATTAGGTAATATTACTAATGGCTAAGCTTTACCAGTAAAAATACAAATTTAACTATAAATAAAAAATTAATAATTAAAGTTAAAGGTTTGATTAGGTAATATTACTAAAGGCTAAGCTTTACCAGTAAAAATACAAATTTAACTATAAATAAAAAATTAATAATTAAAGGTTTGATTAATATTACTAAAGGCTAAGCTTTACCAGTAAAAATACAAATTTAACTATAAATATAAAATTAATAATTAAAGTTAAAGGTTTGATTAATATTACTAGAGGCCTGGCTAAGCTTTACCAGTAAAAATACAAATTTAACTATAAATAAAAAATTAAGAATTAAAGTTAAAAGTTTGTTTTGTTTATTGATACCACTAGAACAAAGTTATTTACTAATCATCGTCTATTGGATGTCAAAATATGAATTTAACTATAAATAAAAAAGCGAAGAATTAAAGTTAAAGGTTTGATTAATAT
>JAECMU010097148.1:0-20407 GCA_016106625.1 Dracogyra subfuscus | reverse complement strand
TTCCGTTAAATGGCCGAAGACGTGACGTCAACAATGCTTTGACGTTTTACTTAATATGATTATTGATGTCAAAGCGATACAACGCACATTTGGCTGAATATACTTTAACTTCAGAAATATGTGTAAAGATCGTTATTTAACATTTATAATCATATTTATTTTTAAGGTGTATTAATATAAAATATCTGTGTATGGATCTGTTCCAATATTTTCTGCAAATGTTGAGTGTAGAGGTAAGTGACAATATCATATTTTGTTTAATTTGTTCTTTATCAAGACCGATGGAGTAGGCGATGGAATGCGTAGGAATTGGTGTAAAGTATTTTACATTTGGGGAAGGGACGGGCAGGGCACCCACATTGGGAGGAGGAATCCACACTGCCCATGAGTCATGCAATGGGGTGACAGGTAGGCTACATATAACACATGGGGGGGAGTAAAAAAAAAAAAAGAGAGGTCATTGGCTCCATGTGCCCCTCCCCCCACCCCACCCCCAGCCCCACACCCGCTACACCAAAACAATAAAGATTACAAGAAATTATGATATTTTTGCTGGTTAATTCAGTTCAATTCAGTTCGTTGCATTAATTTAAGAATAAGAAATGCTCCCTAAGGACAGCAAGCGTGGATCCAAAAGAATGTTGGAGAAGACTCTCCACCCCCCACCCCCGAAATCTCCAATGTTTAGTAGATTGAAATGAAGTTTATTTTATTTAACAATACCACTAGAGAACATTGATTAATTAATCATCGTCTATTGGATGTCAAACATTTGGTAATTATGACTCGTACTTATCAGTTGAAACCCGCTAGATGGTTTCCTAATGCAGCAAGAAATCCTTTATATGCACTTTCACAGACAGGAAAGTGCATACCACGGTCTTTTACAAGTTGTGATGTACTGATTGGAACGGAAAAAAACCCCTACCTAAATCAGTTCGATGTATCCACTGAGGAGGTTCGATCCTACGAGGCAAGCACATCAAACGAGCACTCGACCGACTGAGCTAAATCCCGCCCAAATCTCCCAGACTCGAAAATAATGCATTTATTGGTTTTTAGTGGGGAACATGTTAACAATATCCAGTTTAATATTTTTGTCGGCGAATACTATATAGTTTTTATAAGTTTGTTTTGTTTAATGACACCACTAGAGCACATTGATTTATTACTCATCGACTATTGGATGTCAAATATTTGGTAACTTTGACATTTTGTCTTGTAGAGGAAACCCGCTCCCCCATTAGTAGCAAAGGATCTTTTACATGCACCATCCCAAAGATATGGTAACACAAAGCCATGATAGCCTTTGATATACTAGTCATGGTGCACTGGCTGGAACAAAAAATAGGATAACTATACTGTAGGTACACCCTTAAGAATTGCACCCACTGCCTTGTAAAATCCCGCATACGTTCCTGCCAGTTTAGACATTGCAAAATGATCACACACAAACCATCGCCAGCTTCACAGTCTCGTGGCCCCTGCTCGATTTTACGCTGGATCCACAAAAAGTACATAAAATAATTTCTAGAGAATTTGGGTTTCATAAGGGAAATAACTCTTTGAAGTAAAACGTTTAAAAGTATTTTAAATAGATTCCATCCCTTGAATTACTACGTCATTGATCCAAAATCTCATCATAACATCTAATATTTTAAAGGCATTTCTTTAAATACCGTGACACTATTTGTGTGTACAAAATAATATTTATTGCTTGAAATAGTATACTATGTACATTCAGTATCATAGTTTATAGTAGTGCAGGGTGCACATTCTATATTTGGACTAAGTTTATCGAATCTATTAAAAAAAAAAAATCAATCTTGAGGGATATATATATATATATATATATACCCGGTATATATAATTATTATTATTAAAAAAAGAAAGACAACAACTTCCTCCACGGGTGCAGTCTCTGTGTATTTCCTTGCACCCACCTGGCATCCTCGTCCTCCGTCGCTAATAAAGCTGGTCTGACCCACGGCACTAACGACCGCCAGTAGTAGGGATGCATAGTAGGTGGTTACAAGTGCCTCTTAACAATGCCAGAAGTAACTACTGAACACTCCCTGAAGTGGTCAGATTAAGCCCACAGCTAAAAGCTGATGGGGAATGGCAGGTGTGTGGCACGAATAGCCGCAAAAGACAAGCATATGTCGCAGTTGGAGAGACAAGGACTGGGATGTGGAGGTGGACAGCGAAATAAGTTGAAAGATAAGGAGTTGCCAGATCGGGAAGAAATGAGATGGCATTCAAAGGAGAGAAAGGAAAGGGGGCAGTGGAAATTTAAAAAAAAAAAAAAAAAGACAAAAAGCAAACATTGCCTCCCAAATGATTGGTTATGGAAGAGTTCTTTTCCACAACAGCTCCAATAACAAACAAGATTTTTCTGCTTTTCTTTATTTCATTTTTTTTTTTTTTTTGTAGTGAACAAATTTAACAATATGCAACAATATATACATAACAGTGACAAGTCAAAAACACTGGCACAAATTAAGTACAGAAGCAAATGTCAGTCAAACTGTGAATGTAATGCTGTTTTCTTGACAACAGAACACCTTTACTGTAGTACCACAACCATTTCACAAACAATAAACACCATTAGTTGACAAACACAACAAGCTGATACCCATCCCTCTTCTGAAAATGCAGATTTTGAAGAAGAAAAAATAATTAAGAAAACAATTACCATGATTCTAAATATTTGGGAATGTTCAATGGCATGCTCGTAGCTTAAACTATTTATAGCTCTTTAGCACCCAAGAAAGTTCAAAATCTTTATATGTTTCACATATACCCCGGTATATATTCGTTTTAGGGACCATACACAAAATACACTTGCAAAAAAAAAAAAAAAAATAAAATAAATTATCTGCATGAAAAGAAATGAATTGGTCTTAAACCAACTGGAAAAGTTGAAATTTTACAAAGATGGGGACACACCATAATTGTGCAAATTATCTCAAAGTTTTTTGAAAACAATTAGATTTTTCCTTCATTGCAATTGTAAAGTAAAGTAATTTTCTTGGTTCTGACAAAATGCCACAGTATGATGCATTTTAGCCACCCTGGTTCAACAATGCTGCTTAAACAGAATGGGGAGAAGTACCAAAGTAAAAAAAAATATTGCATACATATTTTGTGTATGGTTCATTAGACTATATAAAAAAGAAAAGAAAAGAAAAACAGAAAAAAACCCAGCTGGTGAGCATCATTACCCACCCATCCAGAACAAATTATTTTAACAATGTATTTTGATTGTGACCCTGCTATGACCAAGATCATTCTTAGAAATAAGGGCATGCTAGTAAACTGCTAAAAATAGCACTTCCCCATAACTATAACTTCTCAAAACCAAAACACTTGAAAACGTCTTCCTGTGATATAATTCTTACCTTATATTCCACTTCACTTAAATATTTTTTTATTTTTTTTAAATTGCTTGCCCAACTTTCTGAAGAAGAAAAAGGATGCCCATCAACTTTTTTTGTATGTGGCTTTATTCCATTTGATTGTGCCTTAACCTATATGTACAGTCTGTTAAAAGTGTTGAAATGGTACATCTTGCAATAACAATTAGTATGTGTGGAGTTTGTATCATAATAACATCCTAATTTTAATTTTAACTGAACACACAAGGTTCTGAGGTAGTCAAAATAACTAGAACATGTCTTATGAACATTAGTATAAGAAAGTAATGAATATTACCATAAAAAAGCACCTTTAAATTCAGCCATTTTGGTTTAGAATCTTCAGCCAATGGTTGTCTCCACAGCAAACATAATTTAATCATTGCATAGTTACAACAACACTATCATCTAGTTACAAAGTAACCAAGATACATTTCCAGACAAGCAGTAAGTATCAAATGATGTACATTATATCTAAAATTCTTTTTAAATATCAAAATGTTCCTTTTAACGTTTGTTTGTTTTTTTAAACTTTGAATTAATACTCTAAGCTTTGTATCTAAAGAATAGCTACATGCACATTGTAATACTAAAAGGTTAAATCTCTATTCAAAGCATTTAACAACTGTTGGATTAATGCACAATTAATGAAGATACTAGCTGAGCGAGATGCTGAAATAATAAAATACAGTTTTCTGGTAATTCAAAAGCTTAATTGATCTGGGGTATAACACTTTTTTTTAAATAAAGCTTAAAATGCCCATGATACATATACATGTACGATGCTAAATATTTGATCATTAATAACTCCTGATTTTGTTCATTGTGAAAAAGTATAAAACCATAAAATAAAAAATACACTCCAAACTGTGACCTGAATTTAAGACATCCTTAATTTGTCATGTTTACTTGAAAACAATCCTCTTGAACACCTGCATACACAGTAATACATACAACAGAACATCTTCCATATCTCGTTAATGTTAGTACCAACAACCTGTTACAATGACATCAAATATATAAACATTGCCCAACTACGGAAACAACTGAATTCACAGTACAATTACTCAATTTGTTAGAAAAAATCATTAAATAAAACATTTTTGATTCAGTTTTCAATCAATAACAGATCCATTATTGACAGAATCACAACACATCAACAAAGACAATATTTATAGCACAAGTATCAGGCCACAAAAAAATATGTATTATTTTATTGTCATCAACTGTATGGAAAAAGAAATATGTAAAAGAATACAAACAGTAAGAAGCTGTGAAACAGCAAAAACTATCTGAATAAGATTTTAAAAAATTAATGTTTTGTTTACCACCATGGCAGACGATAGTTCATTCATTTATTTAAAGTTATTTTCATGCTTATATCCAATTTAGGTTCAACCATGCTGTCCTAGGCACATACCTCGGCTATCTGTCAAGGACAGTGGGTTAGTTATTAGTTGGTTAGTGAGAGAGAAGAGGATGTAGTGGCTACCCATTGATCCCATAAGAACTCGCTGTGGGTGGGAGTCGGTACTAGGCTGCGAACCCTGTACCTACCAGCCTGTAATCTGATGGCTTAACCACAATGCCCCCGAGGCTGGAAGACGATAGTGTCTGTGGTGTGCAGGTTAGTGTCAGAAGCAGATACATGTAGATCAGTGTAATAGTTAAAGTTTCTTTTGTTTAACAACATTACCAGAGTACACTGATCATTAATCATTGGCTGTTGCATGTCTAACACTTTGTAATTTTGACAAATAGTTTTTGAGAGGAAACCTGCTACATTTTTCTACTAGTAGCAAGGGATCTTTTATATGCACCATCTCACATTCAGGATAGTAAATAATACATACTTTGATATACCATACCATACCATTCATGGTGCACTGGCTGGAATGAGAAATAGTGCAAAGAGCTCACTGATGGAGATTAATCCTAAACCAACCACACATCAGGTGTTGTCAAACAAAACAACCTTGAATCTACCTTTAAAGGCATATTGTCACAGACCACTGACCTATTACATTGCCTAACAAAGTATTAGTTAATATATATATATATATATATGATTTGTACTTAAATGTAGTTTATTCAACCATCTATGTAACCACCGTACTCCACTTATTAATGATAGTTTGTAAAAATAATTGAATGAAGGCTATGGTCCATAATTCAAAAACTAACATTGCTGAGAGGGTTGACATGGATTTCACTCCATCATGGTGTAGTTAAAGTGATGCAATAGCTAGATTGGATCTGTAAAAAGTAATGTAATTTTGATTTATTATTAATTTTTAGAGAAATAAGGTCCTTAAATCTGTAACAGTATGCCTTTAATGTTCTATAAATATAGGCTTTAGTCTGTGTACAATGTGGAGCATGTAAAACTTTTTGTAAGTGATGAAACACACCTCCTCACCTCCCAGTCCTAGTCCTAGCCATGTCACTCTCATCATAAAACTGTCTCTAGCAGTACAATAGCCACCTATGTGATGGTCTATCACTGACATTAGCACCTAACATACATGTATATGTGATCAGCGATGACAAAAAAATAATTACTAGTATTTGATGTGACCCAAGCTAAATATGGCACAGGGATTTGACACAAACTGTTCAACGAGACTACACTACAAAACATTAAAATCAAAGAACAATGTGTATGACTTAAAAACATTATAATGTCGTTCGGGATTCAAAATCTTGTACTGTGTACATAGCCAAAATTGCAGATACAAGGTTTTGATTCCTGAATATCAAAAATAATGTGATATGTACTAGTTTATGTATGTAAAATATCACTTTTAAAAAATGTTATCTAAAATTATTTACGAATCACAAAATAATCTCTGACTAGTTCATTTGAGCTATTAATTATGTACTCATGCTTTCAAATAATTCTGTCTGGAGGTTGGCATGGTGTTCGGTTCAAACATAAACTGTTTTATAAGCATTAAACAAGGAATCCATGTATACGTAATGTGTACCGTAGTGCATAAACAACACTTTAAATAGAAATCAATTCCAAGTGCTTCCATATGTAAACGATGTGTGCTGTGTGTTGCATAATGCACAAGACGTTAATTCCCAAACTCCTCGGTGATCACTGCAATTATTACACATCACACGCACAAATGTACACATGGATTCCTAGCTTAAGTCTATAAACATACATCTTATAACTCCTTTAAAAATATATATTGAATGACAGTGAGTTAAAAGATAAATGACAATCTATAATGTCCACTGAAAATATTCTCTATCCAGGAGTACAGAAATGAAAAATATTTCACTAGCCTGCCGGACCGGAACAATTAGAATTTACTAGCCTACAGAACAATATATTAATTACTGTTTAATAACATAATATGTACTTGTCTTCATATTAAATGATATACAGATTTTGAAATATAGATGTACAAAATTCTAAATTTATAAAATAATAACAAAATACTGTCGGACTGATAGTTGCATTTTTCAACTCGTTCGTGAGAATTTTTACTCGCATTTGGTGAATGGGCGAGATCTTTCTGCACCCCTGATATCACTTTTGATAACCTGCTAAAAGAATCCACACACTATTTTCCAATCTCAGCTATAGTAATGAACTACATTCTAAACAACTTTGTGACATTAGTGGATGTTAATGAATTCACCGAAACAATGTCACAGATGACGTATTTTAACTAATTTAAGTCAATAACAATTATTTCAATAAAGCTCTTGTTTGTCGTAACAAAATATCAGTAACCTTCAAAATAATTTTCCAATTAAAGCATTACCAGTAAATATACACATAATAAATTTAACTCATTATCAACTTTCCTAAGCATCAATGACAAAATAGGTTACAACTCAAGAATATAATAATCGGTGAACACTAAATTACCAATATACGAACATTGCAAAACACTTTGGATTAAAACATAATGGAATCTGAAAATAGATACATAGAAAGTTTCAAATGGAAATAACAACCAAATCCCAAAAATCTCGGATGTTTTACAAACATTTACCAAAGAAATATAAATACTGTACATAAATAGTTTCTAATAGTTATAAATGATCTACATTTAACTGACAACCACTACCAGATATATACCGTATCCCACACATATACTAAGTTACAAACTAAAATACACATTTATGTATCAGGTAATTATCTCAACTAGTGTTTTATTGGGCCTTCTTATTTTATGGGACAATTTATAACAAGATCCTGGATGTGCATAATTATAAACTGAAAATCCACTGTGATTTCAATTTAAACCTTAATCAGAACACCACAATATGTAATTTTCACTATAACTGTGATGCAGATAGTAAATGACAACTAAAACAATAGAAAATAACCCATAACAAGAACAAAGCAGCAGTTGGCTCTGAATTTTAATGTCCCAAATGCAGTTTATATTTCACTTCTAATGTCTTTAAAAGGTATAGCAATGTAGAGAAAAAAAACACCCAGACAAAACTCATGTGACATATTGTTAGTTCTAATATGTGTAGTTTCAATGCACACTTGAAGAAGTATTTTTAAAAGCATACTGATTTACAAAATAAACATTACAAGGCTTGAAATTGTATTATTAAAAAAATAAACTAAATTGTCCAAAGGGATATGAAAGTATCATGAAGTTTTAACACCTAAACACCACAATGCATTTAGTAATACATGCAAAGTGTTTGTAAGGTGGTTTCTAAATTGGTTCTTTTTGATTAGCAAAAATATGTATCAAATTATTCAGTGTAAGTTTCTTTTGCATGTCAGAATATTTACTTTTCAGATGGCCAATTTCTTAAATATTAACATTACTGTAATGTAAGTAGTATGAAGACGAAATATACTGATAAATTTCATAATGAACATATGAAAATACACGTAAACATGTATTCAAAATATACACCATAACAAACTAAAAATGACATCAAGTTAAAGCTATTGGACATTACATAAATCAGTTAACTCCACCTGGGAGTATGTGGATAAAAATGAGAACAGAATAAATCTCAGAATAAATACAAACAAAATCCATATACATTTTCACACTATTAAAAAATCTGCTTGTGTCATTTATCATTATATACAGGTACATAACAAAAGTCTACATGTGCTTATAACAAATGAATGGCTGGGAGTAAACTAATTTAATATCCAGTGCTTTTCCAAAGGATCCATTTTTAACGTACAGTCAAACACCTGTAAACCGGACCCTCTATAAACTGGAATTCCCTCAAAACCAGATGTTTTTCACTGACTTTTTATAATAAATATCAGTACAAGAGAGATCCTAGTAAGTTGGCAAAAATGTGCTCAATCCTTTTGTTGTTTATGCAATAATATATTTTCAATCATTCAGTACAGAAAAAACCCTCTTTAAACTGGATACCCCTTTTTACTTGGTCTCATGGGTGTCCAGCTTAGATGAGTTTGACTGAGATTCAACCATACTGTCCTAGGCTCTTTTTATTTTTATTTTATTTCTGGTAAAAATAAATAAAAATTCACAAAATACTGATGAGGGGAAAACACTGAATATTCACTTACAACAGTAAATTATTTACATATGTAAATGATAAACAAAAGAACTTACAAAAACTGAAGGCCAATTTATACAAATTCATTACGAAAAATAATTCCACTTTCTCATGGCCAAATTATTTAAATCAACAACTTAAACAAATTTTTTTCTAAATGTGACAACAACTTAAGTATGTGCATTAACATTTGTTTTTTATTATTACACATAGAACACAGGGTCAAGTATTACATGTATTTCCTAAGTACTATACTGAACAATGGCTCATGTACTATACAATGTTACCTCGTAATTAACACAGAAGTTCATGTAGAGTACATGCATGCAAAAATAGCTGTATTAGCCTTGGTTCATTATCAAACTGTACGATACTAAAATGGAACAAGTCTAGTATTCCATGCATGTAAGCACTCACCTGTTTAAACAAACCTGGATTGTTTGCCAGCAGCTTAAACAAGCTTGCACTGTATAGTTTACACTTGTGCACCTGACATTGTATAGTGCAGAAAAGAATTTTAACATTTTCATCAGACTACAGCTACAAGTATTTGGATCTAACCATGACATCTTCACAGACCTACTGGGATGGAAAACTATCCCAAACAGTGTCCCATGACTGGTATATCAAAGGTTGTGGTATGTGCTGTCTTGTCTGTGTGAAAAGTTCACATCTGTTGTTACAAATGGGAAGCGCCCACTTGCTACCAACCCTGGTCAGTCTGCTAGTGCAACTCATGTAGTCCTTCTTCCCACCCACTCCAAACCTTTCCCTGTCCTGGATAGAGGAGCTGGCATGGGTTGACACCTGTGCCCATGACAGGTGTGTGTTACAACAGTTTGCTGTGAATGTACACATTAAGCCCTATGACCTGACCTGATGCTAAACCAGTACCCAGATTCCAACCCAGTACATAATTCTGATGACTTAATAACCATATCACTGAGGAAGCCTGACAAATACATATTTCATACGCATTTTCCATTAACATGAGAACACATACCACAGCCTTTGGCATGCAAGCTGTAGGGAACCAACTCAGGTGTAGGGAACCAACTGAGGTGAAAAAAACCCACCCAAATGTTCATGTCCACCTTGGACATCAGGCAAGTTTTCAGCAAATACCATTCAGCACTTATATATACAGGTACAGGTATGGTACATGCTTTAATTAACAAAAAACGCTTCTTTTTCCACACAGAAATTAAGTAATGAATTAACAGCATATTTAAAAGTCTTCAAACATTACTGGCCAAATGTACAAAGCCTGTTTTTGTCTTACATGTGACTCATTAGACACATTTACAATGCTTAAACATCTGCATTGTAAAACAGGCTTCGTAAATTCCAATCTAAACATTTTGTATCAAGAAAAAATATTACATTGCCAAAAAGTTGTATCTCTTTTAATAATAATAATAAAAAAGAAGCTTTATTCATTGAGTTTATAAATGAAATGCACATGTACAAACGGTGTAAAACAATAGTAAACAACTGGCACCAAAAGATCTGAAACCCATCCCAGTACATAATGGCCTGTTCAACAGTTACATAAAATTAGCACCCTTGGGATCGATGGGTTATGGCTTCAATACCAAAACATGACAGAGAAATTAGATTTTAGCCGAGGTATCTGGAAGGCAAGATTTAAAAAAAAAAGGACTGCCCTTGGAGGGAATTAAAAATAATTGTTTACATTATGTAATTGCTGAATGGCCCTGTTCATGCCACAAACTTCAAAGCACACATATATACATACACTGACAATTAAAGATGTAAAAAGTTCTGATGAGCATGTAAAATATGTGAGCAAGTCCTTGGAAGACAAAAACAAAAATATGTACAACACCAAGTAAAATAAACACTGTGAGTTTACTGTCAGTGGTGAGAGAGAAATAGACAAGCACTTTAATAAAAACAGTTCACAGATAAATCAATTTTTTTTTGTCACAATTGTTTTTATAGTAGTCAAAATTATTTCATCCTTTTTCAGTCATAAGAATAACTATAAAACATTTCTCTTATCACTTTTTTTTTTTTTTTGAAACCCACCAGCTAATAAAATCAAGATGACAGCAGAGAACATTATTTTGAATCCTTAAATTACTAAATTTGTTATCTGTAAAAACAAAAACATCTTATGTCCGATTCCAATATCCACCCATTCATTTGGCAAAAAACATACCATACTGTGCTAACTTAGCACTGCTATGTCACAGTATTAATTTTACTTACTTAAACTATCTCACTAACATATTTTTGTTCATGGTTTGGTGTTCATGTGTATAATATAAAGTAACAAAATAGTGACTAAAAACTTCACCTGAGGTAGTCATCTCACTTCCTGACAACTTGAACTTGTATTACCGGGTAGTTGCTAATTATATATATGTGTGTGTATGTGTGTATGTATGTATGTATGTATGTATGTATTTTTTAATGGATGTAATATGACATACTAGTGATATATAAATAAAATGGTAATATTATAAAAATTTGATCTTAAGTGCTAAAATTCTTCTAAAATAACACTTTAAAAATTGGTTAAAAAATATTTCCATTTCCAACAGTGTCCAGCTTTCAAACTACCTGGAGCAAATAACCTGAACTCTTTTAAGTATGTTATGTCTTTGTTTCTTTTAATTAAAACATACCACCAATAAAACAAAAACATTATGAAGGTCATGATATATAAGTATGATATTTTGATTCAGTAGTAGGTCATCATATTCTAACTGGTAGTAATAAATATATACACCTGAAATATTGTTTGTCATTCTTGCTCCTATTACTGCATCATTACCAAAGTTAAAATACCAAATAAATGAAAAATTCTAATATTGTTTGTTCTATACATGTAACAAATGCCAAGAGAAAATTTGTGAATTAAATGCTGTATGCATTCGAAATAAGCACTTGTCCATTTGTTCCGACAACTAAAAAATCTGCTCAGACAAGCAAAATATTCCTTGGTGGATGTCTAGTAGACAAGTAAAATATTTCAGCGCAGTTTAATTTTGAGCAATCAAAAACATCATCCTGGTATTTGAATAAAACAAACCATGTATTTGGACAAGTGGAAATAGTGGCGGACAAGTAGATTTCTAGATCTATATATTTGACACAGTGGACTAGTAAAAATATTCTGCTTATTTCTATCACTGCATGTGCACAGACAATATTGGGGATGGTATAATGAAGATACGCGTTGGGGCGTTAGCGTAAAACTTCAATAATATGGTTAATATATATCTTTGGAAGGAAAACATAAACCCAAACTATACTTTTGAAGTTTTCTATTGGTCAATGCCCTCCTTTTCCCAATGCCTGAAAACCATTACAACTGGGACTCACAATAATGCTTGATATAGCTTAATGTTGGATATGAATAATCCTCATGAAGACAACTAACTGAATTTGAAAGTGCATCAGTCAGATTTTTTATTATGAAAAGGGTACATGAAGAAACATTACATTTCATTGATTTTGTATTTATGAAACTGGATGTATTCTGGTACTACTGGTAAGCAATAAATAGCCCAAAAGTTTAGGGTTATTGTGTTTATAGCAATAAATAATCCAAAAATTGGATACAAGGTTTTAGGTTATTGCATGTTTTTTTTAGCAATACAAATGTGATAACAATAAATAATCCAAAAATTGGATACAAAGTTTAGGGTTTTTGTGTTTTATAGCAGGGATTCTAGATTAGTATGTTAGCCCCACTCATTATCAGAGTGCAATTTAGTATACACTTATATTCTATACACAAACTCCAACAAAACACAAAACAGAAGAAAATATTAGAAAGATAGCAAAATAAAAATGCTGAACATCAGTGGATAAAGTATTATAAATGCATGTACAAATGTATTAACACCTATAATTCTTATGAAAAAGAAGAAACATGGACCAGCCATTTTTGTTGAGGGGTTTTGTGGTTAAAATGTCAACTGTAATAATAAAAAATCACAACATACATTGTACATGACCATGGAGTTACATAGTATGCTAAGCATTTAAACACAAAACCTAAAAGGTACAATAGTCACAAAAAATGTGATGTGTTGTGCTCAATTACATATCACAGATTTTAGGAACAATTGTACACAATTTGCATTGTTGTTTTTCCCCTCATGTAATTCACAAACCATTACAATTTCACATACTGATACTGAGATAATAGTGAACACGATTCAAAATATACATTACATTTTTTTAATTTAGAAAATGAAAAACAAAGATTTATATAATGTGGTCATGGACTAATGTGGACAAGAAAAGATACAATTGTATGTCCATTTTTTTATTTTATTTTTTTTATTTTTTTTTTATCTGCATACCTGTGTATGTAAAGAAATGGGAAGTAAAAGAAAATTTACATTTGAAGACATCATTTCCAAAACATGAAAAATATCCATTATTTTGAGATTTTTTTTTTTTTGAAACATGACATGTATATAGTGTATGTATATATGTATGTATGTATGTATGTATGTATGTATGTATGTATGTATATATATATACACACACACACTGCAAAAAAAACCTATTGTCCTATTGCAGAGTTGTACTAAGTTATAAGTACACATATACCTTCACTACTAACTCCATAATTTGAAACAAAAATGCATATCGTATTTCGGAAATGACACCTTCATTTGGTAAATGACATTCTAGGACAGGACCAACAGTTTTCAGGTTATACCACAATCCAGAATTCAGAAAAAAAAGTTTCAAGATTTTTAGTTTGTATGAAGCAAAATAATCCTTATAGAGAGAAAAGCATGTATATTTTAGAAATATGAAAAAAAACCCTGTGTATTTAACTGAACTATATTAAAGCAATATAATTACCATGTGCATATACATGTATTATTTTATGATTTGTAATCACACTGCATTTGCTATTGTAATAAAAAATGAAACCACAAATTACTAAGTCAGCAGTGAATAAGCTTTCTGTTGGTTAATTTAAATATTTTAAATATATGCTTAAACAAGTAATGTACACAAATTAATTTGTACTGATAAATACAGACCCCCTAAATACTATGGATTAGATTATAAACAGATTATAATTATATGTATGTGGAATGTTTTGCAAAGGTAAACAATTGCTCATTTGATTTTAGATGAGATGAAAGTTCTCATCATGCATAACAATTTATTTTTAGATACTACGGTACCTTATGTATCTATTACTTTAATATTCAAGTATAAAATGTTCAACAGATTAAAGTAAACAGTAGCATAAAATAATAATCCAACAGAAATATATTATCCTGTTAAATCAATAATTTTGATTAACGGTTTTTGATGATGCTGTTGTCATTTATTTAATATCAAGCATGATAACGAAGTAAATTTAATAGGAAAAACAAATAATGCTAAAATTGCAGTACTTTCTTAAACAGACAATAATCTAGGATTGAAAACATACATGTAGGAGAAGTGACGTAGAACTCTTCCAAGAAGAACGGGGAGAAATTTGATTAAAAATGATTGAGTGAATATTTATCAGTACCTTCTGTAGTGTTTTGTCATGTTTCAAATTCAATTAGAAAATACTGTAACATAAAATACTACTTTTGGTACATTTTAAGCAAAAAAAAATAATGAATATTTCCATTAAGAAAACTGGAAAACATTAAATATTCAACATTCCATTGCTATACTAACTAGAAGTAAAAATTACTATTTTCTGAAATTACTGAAATGAATTCAGCTGAGAACTGAACATTTGTCGGGTCAACTGCAAATATGGCGATATGCATTGCTGTCTAGTCTGTTGTAAAAGTCAAACAAGGGACCGACCAGGAAGATAGAGTGAGCCATGTCAATAAACAAGTCTGTGTGTTGACATCTGTGGGGTATTTTTCTGTTTGAAATTGAATGAGGTTCAAAACATTATTATGTGTCTTTGACTGCTACTTAGCATCTTGACCTAACTTTAAGCAGAACAAAACAAAAATAAAATAAAAACAAATAAAAATAGTACCATTCCACCAGCTAGATTAGTGTCTGTTTAAAACAAAGTACATAGGGAAAAGATTTTTAATAACAACAGATTTTGTTAGATAATCATAATGTTACGTTTTCTTAACCAAACAAATAATTTAAAATGGTAACATATGGCATCACCATTAAATGTACTAGTTATTATCAAATATATCATAACAATACTTCAGCAATGCTTTTACAATTAATTTTGTGTTACCTTTGAAGAATGCTGCCAAATCACATACAAGGTATATCCTTAAATGGTGAAAAATGCTAATAAATAAAGATTATTTCATCACTCCATCACATGGTGTTACATGTAAATGAAATAGTCAGTGCTTGCCTCTGAAAACTACAAGGATAATAGGTTTGTTCGTCTGGCCACTGCACAAGTTTTGGGTTAATTCACCCATTGTTCATTAATTACTTTATTATACGCAGGGATTTATCCAGGATTTCTCATCATGGTCCCATGTTTGATGGCATTGGGAAAAGTAGCACAATTTATTCATAATTGCAACATTTGTTAGGTCACCATTGTTAAATAGAGAATCCTCCCTGAGCGTCTTGTGATACCATAATTTATTAGCATGAATTAATACCGTAAAAGTATGAAATCTGAGGCTTGCTGGGGATTTTGTATACTTTTATCAAGGAGTGATGATAAATTATAATATCACATGACACGAAGCAGGGGTATTCTTTTTATCATCCATTATCATTCTTTTCATTTGCGACAATTGTAAATAATGTCAGCAATGTGGATTGAATGTCACTATATTTGAAAGTGGTAGACTCGTAGAACAACAGTGGTGTGATGTCACTAATGGTAGGTTTAGTGCAGAAACATAGTCACATAACAAAATAATGTCTTGTGATTAAAATTCTACCAAGTATATAAGAAGCGATATCTCCTAGGAGAATATCACAGGTGATATTGCAAATTATAGTGCCAGCGATATCGCCTACAAAAGCCTTTACTGGATGATAAATTAATTTATCAAAGAGAAATGAGTACAAAAATATTTTGGGAAGGGGCCTATGTTCGGTACCACAGATTGCCTGGATAAATCCATGTTTTCCAATAAAATAAATAACTTTTTCCCAATAAAATGGATTACCTGTATTTTTTCAGATGTAACCCATAAATGGTTTCAGCAAACTGTCAATTGTCTGAGGCCTGCAGTGACAGTAACTAAATTGTGTTTTGATCCCAGTCGAATGTTTGACCTACCAACTTATAGAACTTTTCATTCATTGGTCGGTAATAATCTTTGAGCTTCTGAATAACTTGTGGATCAATAGTCGGATGCTTTCGTCCTTTGAATTCTGGGAGACAGTTTTTTTCACCCGAATCCATCATAAAACAGTAAAAGCGCTTTACATCATTCCAAACAAATCGTTCCTTACTCAGCAGATGGTCGACACCAAGAAAGGATTCCACTTTTCTGATCTCTTCCCATGGCACCTTCCTGAAATTGTCCCCATCAACGATGAGGATCTGATCCCTGGGGAAATACTGAAGCCAGTGAAGCATATAGTCGTAGTACACTGAGCTCCGCACTGCCTTGAAGGTCTTGTTGATGTTGCCAGTCAGTGGGTTGATGACCAGGGATTCAAATGACGGGAATGGCATGTTGTTCCAAACGGATCTCTTCTTCATCAGCAGATACTGTGAGATAGCACGACTCACTGGCTCCCTCACAATCACCATCAGCTTCATTGACTTGTCCGTTGTGTAGATTCTGCTTGGCACTTTAAAGGAGACGAAGTAAGACGGTGTCTTTTCAATGGTGATCTGATCGGCATACGATGGAGGCATCTGCTCCTTATACCACTCAAGCCCTTGATCATAGTACTGTATTAGATCAAAGTAATGAACTTCTTTCTGTGCAATGCGAATCTTTGGATGCATGTTCAGAAAGAACAGTAGCGCTGATGTGCCGGCTTTGGAGACTCCGATCAAGATGCATTTTGGAAGCCGAGGCTTCAGAATACCAATGTGCTGCTCAGCATTATCATAATCTTCATCTACGTTATTATTATCTCCTTCATCATAATATTCATCACTCTTTCCTTTCGAACCAGTTTCATCCACTGGTATGTCACCATTATGATGATGATTATGGCTCAGATGATGAGCATTTTTATCCAGATCTTCTAATCCTTGTTTTACTTCGGTTTCTGTGCTCGATATCAAGGCCTTATCAGCATCATGCCTGTCTTCGCTGCCTTCCGTTGGCAATAGTAGCAGCTTGTTCTTGGAGCCATTAAAATCATCCAGAAGTCTGTTGGCAGGTCCACTTCCTTTTTGTGGTATGGTAACCACAGAGTCATGATGATGCTGATGACCAACTCTTCCTCCAAGCTGAAGAATTCCTGGGCGAGCAGACGGTCTCGCACCACGGCTGGAGTATGACAACCATGATAACAGGATGATGGTCAGAAGCAGAGCACCAATCAGAAAGAAGCATTTCAATTTCAAATGAAAACACGAACAGTGGCTCTTCACTACCTTGTGATCATCAGTAAATGGAATTGGAGAGTATCCAGCTAGCGTTTTCAGCATAGCTATTCATTAAAACCTTCAAAGAAAAAGTAACACAAATAATTATCTTGATCAGTAAATACATTTCAAAATTTTGTTTGGTAACAAAGGCCTATTACGAAAATCAATAGGTAGTGACTTTTATTTATTAGTATACATGCAGTTTTTCGTTAATGGGAATTGCACTTTTGGATTACCACTAAGGAAGTAGCCTAGTTAAATATTCCGTCCAGGGTCTTCATAATACTAAGTCACCTATCTTGATTAAAAAAACCAAAAAAACTAACTTAATAGACTACAAGGCAGGCTTCGACACTAAGGTACGTCCGAACGACATTGTCTAGTAAACAGCTTGTTCGGCCTAGTTATAAGTGTTTCTGAATAGACCGAGTGGTCGTGTTGATAATTTATGAGCCGTGAATTAATTTGCCATCCAGTGATCTTACAAACATTAATATTTTCCTTTAAATTATCGACACGGAAATCCCAAGTTCTATAATTAGACATGATGCAGTGGGCAGAGAATAACTTAACAATCCCGACTGCTTCTAACCGCTGACGGGCGCCATTCGTCACAACTCGATCGATTCCGTTGATACCGGAATCGACCAAGGTTTGTCAAATATACAGTGTGTGTTTGCTAAGTTTAGTGCGCATAGATCTATGTCCTAAATACTATCATCGAAAACAGTATTATTGTTTCTGCTTGATATTTCGGTACATTTATTTTTCCAATAAATCAAATAAGATAATACAAAATGCAAAACATACAATATTGTACATTCTTTGAATAAATAGTTTTCGGGTGGTTTTTTTATACGACAATCGATTTTGTTTCCAAATTATTTACATGTTACACATACCATGGTGTTTTTATTGGTGTGTTTTATTCAAATATAGGTACATTGGTTAATTATTATGTATACTCTTCAAATAATAGGCAATATGAAGCAAAGTTTTTAAAAATTAGCCCTGCTTAGGTATATTTTGTCATTCAGCAGTTTGGTATACTATTTTCATATACATACCATTTGTGACACCCAATAGCCGATGTATATTTTTGTGCTGGGGTGTCGTTGAACATTCATTCATTCAGCAGTTTGGTCTAGTTGATATCAGGTCAGGTCTAGTAAATTTTAAGTCATACTAGTCCACTGGTCTAGTAGTAAGTAAAGTTAACGTCGAACCCTGCAAGGGACAATATTTCTAAATTTTAGGTAACCAAAAGACAGTTCACATGATTTTTAGTTAGGTCAGAGAACATTTCATTTTTAAAAAAATGTATTACCAATAATTGGTGATCAGTTGAAAATTGAGTAGCAAAGTATATTTAACGTTTCAGAATTGCATAGCAATCTTTCATATTTGTGTAGAGATAATGAACAGAATGTTCCCTGTAGGTAAGGGACTATTCAGTTAAGTGAATTACGTATGTGTAATCTAACAAATTACTTATAACTTACACTGAACTTAACTTTATAAAAGTTTGTTTTGTGTAACAACACCACTAGAACACACTAATTAATTATCAGCTACTGGATGTCAAACATGTAGTAATTCTGACACACAATCATCTGAGGAAACCTGCTATATTTTTCCTAATGTAGCAAGCGGTCTTTCAAATATGCACTTTCCTACAGACAGAAAAGCACATCCCATGGCCCTTGACCAGTTGTCGTGCACTGACTGGAATACGAAAACACCCAATCAATTGAATGAAATCACTGAGGCAGTTCCATCCTGAGATGCATGGTATGGGTAAGGTTTTTATGTGCATGTATGCCTCAAAATCTTCATGAACGCCTGTCACGGGCTTAATCTCTGACTTTCACCACTTATAAACGGGTCAATAATAAAAAAAATGTTTTCAGGGCTTAAAATTAGGGACTCGACTTATAGCCGAGATTGACATACAGCAGGCATCGAATTTTAACTTTTGGGGGGCACGGCAAATATTGCCTTCGTGTCAAGAACAAAAATTGGGGCACTAAGGCAAGTTGGAGGGGCACCAAGGCAAACTTTTCCTTCATAAAAGAGGCACGATGGCAACTTATTTTCTATAAAATTATCCCATATTATTACCAACTGTAATGTTACTACTGAAGGCATAGGACTATTCCATAAGGGAATGGGCGAGTCACTGATTATTACTCTATGACTGATACATTCATAAGCATATCCGCATACTAACTACTACTTGGATAATAATTCAAATAATTCTTGTAAAATAGAAACTTTTAATCTTCTAAATGTAATAGACAGTGGCCCTGTTTAAACTTTATACCAACCTGTATAGTAAAGAATAACACACAATTGAAATAATATGTTAAATACACTGCATCACTTGTCAGTTCTGTCATACCAAATAATTCTCACAAAGAAATGGCGACCTGAGAATGGCAGTCTATGTCATTGTGATTAAGAACGAGAATGAAAGTTCAATACTATGAAAATGTTCTTTCCTTTTTTTTTTATTCTCCCTTTCTGCAGCATTTCTGTGTTCAGCTAAATATGTAGGGAAATCCAGGGCTCATCCTGGATCAAAAATAGCTGTAGCCAAAATATTAGCCAAATGGAACTTTTATTAGCCATACTTAAAATGCTTTAGCCAAATTTGTGTTAAGCAGTAGGCAGGGGCAGTTAATATATTACTACAGTCTTTGATTTTTTCAGCGGGGGTGGGGTGGGGATGGGGTTTTGCATTATCTTCAGTTCTTCATACACCACTCATCCCCACTTCTAAGGCCTATGACATTAAATTAACATCCAGAAATATGGGGGTGGGAGGTTGTGGTTTTTTTCCCCTTTTTTTCCAAATACAAATTTGAGGGTTTTTTTGTATATATAGAACTCATTATTTCGCATTATAGTTTGAATTGCTTTTTTTAAAGTGACCCATCAA
>JAECMU010097138.1:1165-14093 GCA_016106625.1 Dracogyra subfuscus | reverse complement strand
CTTACGGTTATATGGTGTCAGACATATGGTTATTTAAAAAAAAAAAAAAATTGTTTGTTTAACAACGCACTCAACACATTATAAGTACGGTTATATCGGCGTTGGACATATGTTTATGTCGAGAAAAAACCCCAGTGGTTAGCTGACGGGGATCGATCCTAGACCGACCGTGCATCAGGCGGGCACTGTACCACTGGGCTATGCTGCCTGCTGACATATGGTTAAGTACCACACAGATATTGAGGGAGGAAACCCGCTGTTGTCACTTCATGAGCTACTCTTTTCGATTAGCAGCAAGAGTTCTTTTATATGCACCATCCCATGGACAGGATGGCACATACCATGGCCTTTGATATACCAGTTATGTTGCACTGGCTGGAGCGAGAAATAGCCCAATGGGCCCACCGAAGGTGATTGAATGAATGAATGAATGGATGTATGTTTAACGATAACCCAGGACAAAAGTATACTTTCGCTATTATGTGTCAGACAAAGGTAACTTAAAGTTTGTTTAACAATATCACTAGTAGAGCATATTGATTTATATCAAAATTTGGTAATTCTGAAGTCTAGACTTACAGTAAAACACACTACATTTTTCCATTAGTAGTGAAGGATCTTTTATATGCACCATTCCACAGACAGGATAGCATGACCTTTGATTTATCAGTTGTGGTGCACTGGCTGAGCATATTGATTTATATCAAAATTTGGTAATTCTGAAGTCTAGACTTAGAGTAAAACCTGCTATATTTTTCCATTAGTAGCGAAGGATCTTTTATATGCACCATCCCACAGACAACATTTGATTTACCAGTTGTGGTGCACTGGCTGAAGCAACAAATACTGTGTGTGTCAAACTTTTTAACAACACCACTAGAGCACATTGATTTATTAATCATCATCTAATGGATGTCAAACATTTGTTAATTCTGATGTCTAGTCATAGAGGAAACCAGCTACATTTTTCTTTTGGAAAGAGTTCAACCCGTACCCTTTTCTATATCAAAGACTCTAAGACTAACCCTAACCTTAAAAACTAACCCTAACCATTGAAAGTGGGTATGGGTCGAACTTTCTTTCCATTAATAGCAACATATCTTTTATATGCACCATTTCTCAGACAAGACAGCACATACCACTGCCTTTAGTATACCAGTCATGGTGCACTAGCCGGAACGAGAAATAGCCTGAACTAAAAATAGGCTGATCAGCTCACTAATGGTATAGTGAAGAAATGAAAGAGGACACTCAAAGGATAACAATATGTTTTTCAGTGACATCATCCAATCCGAGAAACGTTTATAATTATATTATAAAAGTTCAACACCATAACATGTTTTAGTGTTGATCATGTTGCATACTTCAGTTCCTAAACATGCATTAGATAAAATCATCAATTATTTATATCGTTATCTGGTCTTAAAGTGAAGATATCTTCAGAATCAATTTACGTCAACTACACACATCAAAGTCAAATACTTTTATTATCTACGGTACATAACAACGGGTACACAAATGCAGATGTTGCATAACCTGTAACGAGCCAGGTTTTTTCCCACCATTTAAAAAATGAATTTTTTTTTTTCATAAGGCCAATCTGTGTGTGTCATCAAATCATCTCTGTTTCTTGCCATAACTTTTTTGTGTTGCTTTTTATGTTGTAACCTAGCTTCTACAGGAAGAAAGGAAGGAATGTTCTATTTAACAACACACTCAACATATTTTTGACTACCATTGATGGTTAATAACCAAAGAAATAATTACTGAGGAAACCCGCTGCTGCTAGTCCATGGCACTCCACTAATCAGCAGCAAGGGATCTTTTAAAACAAGTTCTGTTTCCTTCTTTTGTGTTGTTATTATTTTCTGTATACTATGATAACATGTTTTTAAAATACAATTTAAGTGAGTTATTATAAAAATTTTAACGAAATTTGGTCACAGGCCATTCAAACGTTTGTACGGCAAGTCAAACTGTTGCTGTGAGTGGCCCGATTGGCCAGTCAAAAAAATCACAAGTGCATACCCTGTAATTTTAGCAGCTTTAGTTCCAGAATTGATCATCTGGGGAAGAGAATAGTAATCGTCCCACCCCCCCCCCCAAAATTTAAAAAAAATAAAAATCACTTTCTTTTATTTAAGGACATCACTAGAGCACAGCGATTTATGAATCATTGGCTATTGGACAGAATAGTAGTAAAATAAATAAATAAATATTAATTTATTTATTTCAATTAAAAGTCACCATGCAATGAAAATAAATATGTAAATAAATTAACACAAAAGATTTAATCAAAATTGATGGGTTCACAGGAATAACCTCGATAACTGACATTTTTTAATTTTAAAGTCTAAAACTCTGCAATCATGAAATATTTATACCAAAGTAAGGATGTTTTACAAACAACCCTTAATGACCTACCATAATTATAGGTTTTTCTTTTATTGAGTCATTATGACCTTGACATACATGGACTACCTTATTTGAACATCTTAGGCTATCCCAGTGGACCATTCAATTGCACATACAAAATATTTCCAGTCTTAAGAATATGAATTAAAGGAATCCAGTACAGTCTTCTAATAACACTGTATTGTATTTTTGGCCGAACCTTACAATTTATGGCGTAGAATATTCAGACACTGTTTTGAACGTGTGTCTGCATGTGATTATTTGCTGCCCAACAGAATTTTGAGAACAGGATTTTGTTTTAAAGGAGCTATCCACAAAGTATACATGCACAAAAATTGGGAATTTTTACCCCTCCCCCTTTTTCATGTATATCTTTTGTAGATTTAATCATTTTTATTTTATGTTATTTTTTTGTTTAATGATGCACTCAACACATTAAATTATAGTTATATCGGCATCGGACATATGGTTATGTCGAGAAAAAAACCCAGTGGTTAGCTGACGGGGATCGATCCTAGACGACCCGCGCATCAGGCAGGCACTGTACCACTGGGCTATGCTGCCCGCTAGATTTAATCATTAATAACTCTTCCCACAGGTCTGGGTGTTCAATCTTCACACTAAAGAATACATCAAATATAATTAGGAGCTTGAATGGTGTCAATTTTTATTTTTTTTAACACCAAACTATCTTGTAAAAAAAGAAAGAAAAAGGCATAGGTACTGTCAGTGACACCCACCCACCCACCAACCCATATATAATTAGTATGTATTACCAGAACCCACCTCCTTCCCCTCTGGACATACCTTCTTTTTGGATGGCTCCCAAGTACACGAGGACGGGTTATTGCATACAAGACAAAGATATGTGAAAATATTAGTATTTCAAACAAGAAACAATTTTGTTTTGGACAGAAATACCATGAACAAATATTTAATTATCTCACTCCCTTTCTCTTTCAATGTGGAGAAAACCCCAAAGTGCTGCAATTTTCATCAAGGTACAAGACAAAGCAAAGGAGATTATTTCCTCAAAGCTGTAATATAATATACATGAACTAATTTCACACATTATGTAGTTGTAACCTCCATCTTTAAAATAATCCTCCACCCTAAACTCAATCCAATGCAAATATATAGAACAGTCTTGGTCAGGAAAGGTAAGTAATCAAAGGAAGGAAATGTTTTATTTACTGATGCACTCAACACATTTTATTTATGGTTATATGACATCAGACATATGGTTAAGGACTACCCATTTATTGAGAGAAGAAACCCGCTGTCACCACTTCATGTAGTACTCTTTTCGATTAGTAGCAAGGGATCTTTTATATGCATCATCCCACAGATAGGATAGCACATACCATGGCCTTTGATGTACCAGTCGTGGTGCACTGACTGGAATGAGAAATAGCCCATTGGGCACACTGACCGATCCCAGACCGACCACACATCAAGTGAGCGCTTTACCACTGGGCTACGTCTCGCCCAGTGAGTGACAACTGAACTCCTCTAAACTCACCTGGAAAGTTTTAGTTGTGACAAATTTATTGCATTTTATTTACAACTTTATGTGACTGCTTGCCTAGCACCATTTCAAGGGAGGGGTAGAACATATCTAATGGTAAAACCCTTGGTCTTGGATCGATCCCTGCCAGTGGCACCATTGGGCCATTTCTCATTGCAGCCAGTGCACTACAACTGAGATGTCAAAGGCCGTGGTATGTGCTATCTGTGGAATGGTGCATATAAAAGACCCCTTGCTATTAATGGAAAAATGTAGTGGGTTTCCGTTGTTAAGACTACATGTCAAAATTATCAAATGTTTGACATTCAATAGCTGATGTTTAATAAATAAATGTGCTCTAGTGGTGTTGTTAAACAAAACAAACTTTCAAACTATTTCAGAGGGGTGATCTTAGTTCACCTTGATTCTGCTCGTGGCGAAGACTGTAAAACAAATAATAAAACCAAGTGCCTCTTACTCCCCATTAGAAATTATAGCACATAAAAATGCAAAGAAGAAATCGAAAGAAAACATTGCCACAAAATGTATTGATTAAGAGACATGCAAACAGCGAGTCAGTCAATATTCACTGTTCATTGATGTAGACTAATAATTGAATTTCCAAACAAAACAACAAGTCTTTTGCAAATGGAATTTAACATGGGGAAATTTTTACACAAATCGATTCCAGAATTATGTCAAACTTCTGCCTCCGCAATGCTTTTTATTGATTCGATGATAAAAAACAAATAACGAACAGAATGCCAAACAAAAAAGAAATAATATTATTTAAAAAAATTTATATATAAAAAGCCGCTCTCCATGTCTAAATTTAATCAAATATTAGTAATATAATTTGTTTTCCACAAGGAAATCCATCTACTCTTTCAGTGTACGTATAGATCTCGCAAGCAGATGGAGTTGATTGTATCCCATGCCTACCCATGCTCCATGATCTGCCATCAATGACACTGGAGCGTGCCGAGCTGAAGGGAAAACTGCCTAGCAATCAGCTCTTAATTTAAACTTTAATACAACACACACATACGTGTAATGATATCTTATTACCCCAATGATCTAAGATTGTGGCTTGTTCACAGTTATCAACATTTCCAAGAACGTACAAAATCAATATTGTTTTGATGTACACGTTCAGGAGGTTGAGAACGGACACCGAAAATTGATATGCTTAGATGTTCATGAACCTTGTGAATGATCCCTTAGAGACACACATAATCTTTCCTAACTCTCTTTATTTCCAAAGTTAGAAAGCTTTTGTGACACTGACAACTATTTGACATGGCTGTAGTTACTGGGGGGAGGGGGATGGGGATGGGGAGAGGACAGGGGCAGTTGTCTTCCAGAAGAAAAAAAATCTGATAATATTATTATTAAAATGGTTATTGATATGGATGTTTTAAGTACGGTATGTAACTTCTGAAATGGCTAAAAAAACATAAAGGTATTTCAGCCTCCTCTAGATTTCAAAATTTGTTTGTCTTGCTCCTTACATGCTCACTCATTCCAAGAATTGATCTGCCCTTCCCAACCCCACACAAAATACAATCCTAGCTACGGCCCTGTTTGAGACACAATAACACATTAAATAGAATGACAAAAACTGATGTGAGAGAGAAAAAACGAGAGTTTAAAATCAAAGCATTGAAACCAATAACAAAATAAAAATGTGTTTGTGCATGTATAGTACTATAATGGTGCATAACGTGTAGCACAACAGAATTAGACCAGGTCTGTACATGTACATAAAATAATCGACTCACGTGACTATCAGATATTAAGACGACACATCCTTCCTGAAATAATTTTAATGTAACCATCCCTCCAACAGCATTTGGCTTACATTTGTTTGACTACCATTTAACTGTTTCCATTCCAAATTTTAGGTTAAACACACACACACACACACACACACACACACACAAAGAAAATAAAGGAAAACTATAAAAAAAAAAGAACTGAAAATCATAACTGGAGGTAAAATTTAAGTGCGAGTTATTTTTATGGGTGTTGGGATAAAGCAAGCAATAATTTTGTTCATAGCTAACCCAGAGATTCGTTAGATTCGAGACAAATGAAATGGATCTTGTCATGAAATAAACTAGGTAACAAAGTTCTAGCAATTTACTCACTATAATCTAATTATAAATAATGAAACCTACTAGATATAGCACATGTGGTAAACAAAATAATAACCTCCCTATCTTTTGTTATATAATAAACTTTTTAAAATTCTGAATGTAAAATGTTAAAATGACACTTTTGTTTTTAAAGGCATACTGTCACCGATTTAAGGACCTTATTTCTCTAAAATTTAATAATAAATCAAAATTACATTACTTTTCAGACCAAATTTAGCTATTGCATCACCATGATGGAGTGAAATCCATGTCAGCCCTCTCAGCAATGTTAGTTTTTGAATTATGGACCATTGCCATAATTCAATTATATTTACAAAATGTCCTTAAAAAGTGGAGTATGGCAGTTATGTAGGTGGTTGAAGAAAGTACATTTAGAGACAAATCAAATATATATATATTTTAAAGTAGAATTTAGAGCCGTTTTTGATAAATGAAATCAAGTTTATTGTTTAGATTATTCACTTCCTAACATCAGAAGTGATTCTGGTCATCCTGGTCAGAAGTGATTCTGGTCATCCTGGTGTTTCTAATGCTAGGTTCGTATTGTCAACTGTCATGACGAAGTTGGCCAACTTGACAGTTGCATTGATATTTCCACCACTCCCAAAATACGACGGGTGCACTCATTTTAACAACTAATGGGTTATACGACGACCTTCGAGTTGTAAGAGCGCTCAGACTAACAACTGGACAGTCATAGAAGTTGTGACAGCAGAAAGTTGACTGTTGGTAGTGTAACCCTAGCTATGTCATGAAATGCATTTTTCAGATTTAAAAAAAAATGAACACACATCTCTGAGAAGTAACGGTTATGGAGATGACCCATTTCAACATCACAGACTCTTGTTTCACTCTATTGTAACTTTCTCCAAATGTGCTACAGGTTTGTAGATTAACCAAACAGAGTCCAGTTTAATGGGTTGAATCTAGGGTCTAAGAGAATTTTAAAATTTAAGTGACATTTCTTTAAACTACCCTGTACTTAATCACCTCGATATGACATATATATATATTATATATTTGTACAAGTACAAAATTCCACACAGGAACGTCTTCTTATTCAACAGATCACAAGAACTTCAGTACCTGCAAGAACAAATAATGAAAAATGTGTTAAGTATTTGATACAAAAATATCTAATATATATATATAGAGAATACTAAACGAATTTCAGTTTAATACCATTTTTATGAACGAGTACATTAGAAAATGATATCTAGTGAGCGAAAGCGAGCTAGATACCATTTTACAATGTACGAGTTCATAAAAATGGTATTAAATTGAAATGAGTTTAGTATTTTATTTATTACTTACCTATAATTATTGCCTAGAATTCATCAAACAAAAGTAAACATTCAGAGCAGCTGTTGTTCGAGTGACAGCATAGACCCCGCCCACAATCGAGGTGAATGACCAAGATTTTGATTTCACAAATAATTTATTCGACGGAACTTTCAAAACCAAATAGTTCAGCCAGCCGTTTTTCGCTAACGTTTACAAGCTATTTTAACTGGTTTCCAAAATGGCCATTCTTTTTTAACTCGAAGCGCATAAACTAGTCTAGCGGACGTGTTTCTGCTCGGTCTGGTTGAACTCGGCACTGCTTTCAATAAGAAATGTACAAAATCTGACGTCACATTGTGTTGACCCCATTCTCGCTTAATGAGCTGTTGGCCAATCGCGTTAGTGTTTATATCTCAGTTTTGTTAAGGAAAACGGTATCTCACAATGTGACATACGATTTTGTTATTAAACTCCGATATCTCTCACAGTAAATTATGACATGGGTTTATGGCATGGATATCATGGGTAAGTTATAGGATAAATATATATATATACATGTACATGTATATATAAACTGATAATCAAAAGAAAGTATACCAATTTTGTATTATAAATAACCACAATACACGTTCATGGAAGGTTAGATAGGATCCAGTATTGTTTGTTATAATGCAATCAATGATGAATAGTCGCACATTTCTGCATTTGGGCGATGAAGCATGTGCAAAATGAGTTTATTCATCAAATTTATACTGCACGAAAAACATCATACTGGTGCACATAAGGGTGTAAAAAAGGGTGCCATTGCTTAAAACATGCCTCAGTCAACAGTAAAACACCAGCGAACATGGCAAAGCTAACTGCTGAAGAAAGAGAAGAGTGCTATTGGTATGGTGCAGGTGGATGCGAGTTATGCCGATGTGGCAAGAATCCTGAATTGCACAAAACTGATAATCACCAGGTTAATACAGCTTTATAGGGTGGCTGGCAGGACTGCAGACAGACCACAAAGTGGAAGACCCTGTGTCACAACAGCCAACAAAAATATATATACCACGAGACAGCGTAGTGGTCGAGTTGTATATTCTTTCGCAAAATAAACCAGTGCAATAAATAGGATACGAAAACCATGTAAGTGAAGTTCTGTATTTATTATACATCTTTTATTTTTTACAAGGGGGCAGGACATAGCTCAGTGGTACAGCGCTCGCTCAATGCGCGATCAGTCTGGGATTGATCCCCTTCGGTGGGCCCTTTGGGCTATTTCTCGTCACGGCCAGTGCACCACGACTGGTATATCAAAGGCTGTGGTATGTGCTATCCTGTCTGTGGGATGGTGCATATAAAAGATCCCTTGCTGCTAATCGGAAAGAGTAGCCCATGAAGTGGCGACAGTGGGTTCCTCTCTCAATATCTGTGTGGTCCTTAACCATATGTCTGACACCATATAACCGTAATTAAAATGTGTTGAGTGCGTCGTTAAATAAAACATTTCTTTCTTTCTTTCTTTATCTTTTACAAAAACGTTTTTTGATTTAAAGTCATAACAATACTTTGTTAAATCTATAATCAAAACTCTTTTCATGGATTTATTTAACATTAAGAATCTTACATGTACTTTGTGACAGCCTTGTGTAATGTTTAAAATTCGATGCGACGTCATGCGCAAGTCATATATGACATCCGTCAAAAAAATCCTGCACTAACTGCAGTAAAAAGAAAAAGGGAATTTCCCATTTAAAAGTTCCGGTTACAAAATAAATTTATCAATCAGTTTAAAAATGTCTTTATAAGATAAAATAAATATGTAATAACATATTTCTAATTGTATTTTATTTAATTTTCATGACAATGTTAGTAAAACTAAATTTTCTGTTGAATATGGTAGAGTATGTCTAGCTAATGCTAAAAGAAACTTTTAAAAATTATTGTGTTATTATCAGAAGGGCACTTACAAGTCTTTTTCATCGTATCACATTCATTTAGTGTTTGGTCAACTCCCCCCCTCCCCCCCCCCCAAAAAAAAAAACCCCCAACAAAACTAAAGTCTAAAGGTGACTGCAAGTGTTCGATTTCCAGAACAATGTATGTTTTTGTCATTTAAAATTGTTATTAAAATATATTTTCAGATGCGAAAGTGTAAGTCTGCATTTACTTTTTTGGGGGACGGGACATAGATCAGTGGTACAGCGCTCACCTGATGTGTGATCGATCTAGGATCGATCCCTGTCAGTCGGCCCAATGGGCTATTTCTTGTTCCAGCCAGTGCTCCACAACTGGTTTAACAAAGGCCGTGGTATGTACTATGCTGTCTGTAGGATGGTGTATATAAAAGATCCATTGCTGCTAATCAAAAAGAGTAGCCCATGAAGTGGCGACAGCAGATTCCTCCCCCCTCAATATTTGTGTGGTCTTTAATCATATAACCATAAATAAATTGTGTCGAGTGCTTCGTTAAATAAAACATTTTGTTCCTTCATTTACTTTTTAACCTGAATGTTCTGAATACCCCCCACCCCCAAAAGAATCTCCTGGACTTTAGGTTTCATTTTCCTTCCGTGCAAGGGTCCTAGTTGATAGGTCTGCATTATAATATTTGTGAAAGCAGGCCTAGACCAAATATTTTGTTTTCTATTTTTTTTTTTTTTTTTTACATTACTATAACAGTGCAGACGTATTTATAACAGTCACCATTTATGCGTAAAATTATTTTTATATATAAATCATTGTCATTTTAATTTTCTCCCTGTGTTTCAGTGGAAAAACCTGCCTCCTTTCGTTAGGGGTTTGTAAATTATCTGTGCTCGTAAAAAGTGGAGATAATTACAATCCCCTAATGAAGGTGATGGCATGCTGCCAAAACATGGGGAGACAAGTAAAATGAAAGCAATGTTCAAACTTTTCCCATTTTCAGATTTTCTCGTGTCAGTATGCACTACCAATATGTAGTTATTACTGTGAGTACATTATCAATGTTATAAAGCTTTTGAGTTTCAGCCATCTTCTACTTTATGCCAATCAGGTCGGTAGTGTATTTTTAACTTTCTGCATTAATAGCTATCACACATCTTGGTGGACACAATAATTTCAATGTTTATACATTTCCAATAGTATTTCATTTCCTTGTGTATCATTAGTGCATCAAGGACAGTAAAATGAGAAGGGAAATGATTCGGTGTTGTGCTTCGTTGTACTCATCATTAAAAAATGTTCATCATTAAATTGCCAAATGGTTCAAGAAGGCAATGCTTGATGAACTTGATTATCAGAACACCACTACCTCATTTTCAGTCGAATCCACTTAAATGCATATTGGATTATCGAATAAATTTTATATTTGCATATTATACAGTTGCACAGAACCGTTTTGACATTAAAGTATACTGAACTCCACTACAAACACACTACCCAATTTTCATTTGTTATTACTACAGAATGTGTTATATTGCTATAAAATACAACAACCTCAACCCTACAAGAATGAATTCACTTGTACCAAATATTTCTCCCTTTATCCTTTTTACAACTACAAATCTGATTGGAGGTGTGTTTTTAATGAAGTCCAGTGTAGTATACATTACACTGCTTAATTGATGGCCTTATAATATAAGCATGCATCCACCTATGTTATGAGTGTCCTTTATGAAATCGCACATTTCACCCCTAGTGCTGTTGTGAACTGTGATATTATCATGGGTTTTATTGAGTATACTCGTGTTTATTTATCGCCAAATTATTGTACTTTCAAAATATAACATTTGCATCAACTTGTGTTTTGTGTTATTTTTTAATACTTTGAAAAAAGAATTGGTATACTTTCTTTTGATTGTCAGTTTATATACAAAACTTCACATACGTTGTTTTCGCTTCCCATTTATTGGACAAGTTTATTTTGCACAAGAATACATATACCACGAGAAAGCGTAGTAGTCGAGTGGTATATACTTTCACAAAATAAACCAGTGCAATAAATAGGAAGTGAAAACAACGTAAGTGAAGTTTTGTATTTATTACATACCTTCTTTTATGTTTTACAAAAACGTTTTTTAATTTAACGTCATAACAACACTTTGTTAAATCAATGATCAAAACTCTTTTCGTGGATTTACTTAATGTTAAGAATCATACTCTGCGACTTCATTTGTAAATCATATACATGTATGACGTCAGTAAATAAAACGCACTAACTTCAGTAAAACGAAAAAGGGGATTTCCCATTTAAAAGTTCCGGCTAAAAATTAATTTATCAATCAGTTTCAAAATGTCACTGTCACAAGTAATAAAATAAAATAAATATGTAATAAATGTATTTCTAATTGTATTTTATTTTATTTTCATGACAATGTTAGTAAAACAAATTTTCCTGTTGAATATGGTAGGATATGTCTAGCTAATGCTAATAGGAACTTTTAAAAATGCATCTTTGTGTTGTGTTCAGAATGGCAAGCACTTACAAGCAATTTGATTTCAATCATCTCACATTCATTTAATGTTCGGTAAAAAAACCCACCAACACAAAAAAAACCAAAACCTTCAATCTCGTTTTACTGAACAATGTATGCTTTTGTCATTTAAAATTGTTATTAAAATACATTTTCAGATGCGTTATTTTGTTTTCTAATTCTTTTTTTTTTTTTTTACATTACTATAACAGTCACCATTTATGTTAAAAAATAAAAAAAATGTGTACATAAATCTCTTTCATTTTAATTTTCTTCCTATGTTTCAGTGGCAAAACCTGCCTCCTTCATTAGGGGTTTGTAAATTATCTGTGCTTGTGGAGATAATTACAATCCCCTAATGAAGGTGATGGCATGCTGCCAAAACATGGGGAGACAAGTAAAATGAAAGCAATGTTCAAACGTTTCCCATTTTGAGATTTTCTCGTTGTGTCAGTATGCACTACCAATATGTATTTATTACTGTGAGTACATTATCAATGTTATAAAGCTTTTGAGTTTCAGCCATCTTCTACTTTATGCCAATCAGGTCGGAAGTGTATTTTTAACTTTCTGCATTAATAGCTATCACACATCTTGGTGGACACTATAATTTCAATGTTTATACATTTCCAATAGTAATTAATTTCCTTGTGTATCATTAGTGCATCAAGGACAGTAAAACGAGAAGGGAAATATATCTGTGTTGTGCTTCGTTGTACTCATCATTAAAAAATGTTCATCGTTAAATTGCCAAATGGTTCATTTTCAGTCGCATCCACTTAATTGCATATTGGATTATAGAATAAATTATAAAATTTGAATATTATACAGTTGCACAGGACCGTTTTAACATTAAAGTATACTGAACTCCACTACAATTTTCAGTTGTTATTACTACAGAATGTGTTATTTTGTTATAAAATACAACAACCTCAACCCTACAAGAATGAATCCACTTATACCAAATATTTTTCCCCTTATCCTTTTTACAGCTACAAATCTAATTGGTGCGTTTTCAATGAGGTCCAGTGTAGTATACATTACATTGCTTACTTGATGGTCTTATGATATAAGCATACATGTACATCAATTATTTACATGTCAATCTCCCACTCCCCCCC
>JAECMU010097132.1:0-15006 GCA_016106625.1 Dracogyra subfuscus | reverse complement strand
ACTGGCTATAACCTTGAGTTGGACGCCGTACTAATTATGAATAGTATTCATTATAAATCATACTGGGAAGTTACAAAACGAGGTCATGGCATAGGGTATGACTTAAGAGTTGCGCACTTTTAATTAAATATTATTAATTTAAAAAAAATTCTTCATATAATAAAACGGCCAGTCTTGCCATTTTGTTTCTTTAAAATATGATTTTTTAAAAATTATATATACAACAATGCATCTATTAGTATTACCAAATAGATTAAAGCTACAGGCCTGTGGCAATGGGACAATATCTAGAGGGGTAGCACAGTGGTGGAACTATCAAGTTTTATCTTTATATAAAGCAGAAAAGAAAATAGATAACCAAAGTAAGAAAAGAAATCTAATGTTTATAAATTTATAATGTTGGTAAAATTAATGCCAGTGACAGGAAAAGAAGGAAGTGTGTGGGAGACAATTGTTAAAAAAACTTTAGAGGGGTGAGTATTGCCATCATTGCAAAACCTAACGCGGGCAGGGTTTTAAAATAAAAGGAGTAAAATTGTCTCTTTTGTGATGTACCACTTGTGAGCTCATCGATGGGGATCGACCCTAGACTGACCGCACAACATACACATGCTTTACTACTGGGCTACAGGCAGCCCTAAACATCAGCAGCATTTCTTTATTAGATTACAAGACGTGACGGTAAACTAAATAATAAGTACATGTTAGCATATACTATATTGTCATAATGAACAAGATTAAAAACAAAATATTTTGACTGAAATGTAAATATGTTACCAGCCCTTGAAATGCGGACAAATTTGCTATGGCAGTTAAGTGCCGTCGCAAATCAATTTTGCAATGGCACTATGGCGGCAATTTTAAAGAAAAGATTACTGCTGTCACAATTATTCATATATATGATCCACTGCTGTAATAATATGCTAAAATATAACATTTCAACTTTACTTTCGTAAGCTTCTATACTGGAATAAACCAATTTATATTTATTGAGGAAACTGAGCTACACACGATAATAAATATATGCTTTTTTCTGTAATTAGACAGAGTTCAGAGAGAAATGCCTACAGACTTTTCACCACTCACAGATTTGCAACGGCAATGAAATGATGTCGCAAATCAAGTTTGCGATAGCTTTTGCAACGGCATTGCCGACTGCTACCGCGAATTTCGAGGGCTGTGTTACTGGCGAATATATATTTAGATTGGCGAAAAAATTTGGAGATTGGCTAATTTTTTGGCGAACAAAAATAGCAACCCAGGGCTAGCCCTGTTAGACTTGCTAGAAGACATATATTACAACATATATTATAGTATATATCTACTGTCATTATCAGCATGTTTTTGTGTCAAAACTACAGGGTTATACCACTTATACTACTATTTATGTGTTGGTATGCGCTGTGGCGAGGTCGCCAAATTTACTTCTGTGTTGCATGTCTGTTTAGCTAAGTCGCCAGTACATTATAACTCAACAATATTCAAGTTACAAAGCAATTTTATGTTTACTTCATTAAGTAAATACATGTGCAGTAGTCATGTTTTGATTTTCTTGTTGTAAAATGTAATACTTTGGTAGTTCACACTTCTGATGATTTCACTTGCAAGCCGGGGGGAGATCGCCAAGAAAAAAGAAAAATCCTGGCGATCTCACCCCGGCTTGCAAGTGAAATCTAGCAAGTCTAATATGTATGATAACTTCACCTAAAGATGAAAATAAGTCCTGGCGAACTCGCCAGGGCGAGATCGCCATACTTCGTAGACAAGACTTTCACAATGTTGTTTATGTAGGATTGTTTAACATTAAACACAATTTAATATAGTGCACAGTGCAAAATGGTGGTAATGTATACATTTCCCTATGCATACAAATATTTTCATGACGTTTCAACCCCCCCAGCCAGTTCGCCCCCAAGTGCATAACCAGTTCGCCCCCATACAGGTACCAGTTCGCCTCCACAAAGGTACCAGTTTGTCCCCCGTCATTTTGGGTCATGGAAATCCTGGAATATGTATGTACCTCTTCCACCTGAGTGTAATAAAGTTATGTTCTGATATACGTGTTTGTTCTGTGTTACACTAAACAGAACAAAAGATCAATCAGAAAAAACATGACTTGTGACCACTTGATCAAATAATGGCATATTATAGATAGGTTTGCCCCAATATTCTACCAATAGAAAAGCTTAAGTCGAAAATTAAAAATTATTAGCATGTGTCACACTGAAGAGCCTCCTGGGGCGAACTGACTAAAAGTTGGGGGCGAACAGGCAAACTGTTGGGGGGTGAATTGTTTTGGGGGCGAACAGGTCAAAGTGGGGGCGAACTGGCAGGGGGGGGGGCGAAATGTCTGGTACCCATCTTTTACTCATTTGTGCACTTGGTTTTTAGAAAGGATTTTTTTTTAATTCAACAGATTTTGATGTCACGGTTTAAAAAAAAAATTCAAATGTAAATAGACCGGTTTATGAGGTAGCCCAGTTAACTTCCCCACCCCCTCCCGATTGTATAAAAATTTGATAAATTTTAAACAGCAGTTCTCTATAGCCTAATGTTTCAGAAAATTATTTTTAAAATATACATGTATATCCATTAATTTCCCAGATTTTAGGGTAGCAAAATTTACCCTCTATACACTCTGGCAGAATCACCAACTCCATATGGTTATAATATTTTAATTATTGAATATATTAGTATTAAACAATTAAGGCTGTCAGATTTTGGTAAAGATGTTGCAGGTTTCTTAAAATGAATTTTAGACAAAGACATATCACTGCATTAACTGATGATGGAAAGTATAAGCAATGGAATATGGTTCCTATTTTAAGTATTACGTTTTATAGCAGTGTTACATTTTGTCATCTTATTTTCCATTGATGGCAGCCAATCAAGGCCATTATGTGCATCAGAAAATCAAAATAAAAGGCATCAAAAGCAAACAAATCCCTGTATGGATGCGCCGTTAAACCGACAGGAACCTCACCTTGGATTTTTCTCCTTTCGGCCATAGCTATGAATGCATATATATTAGTAACTGGAGCATGCTATGCTATGCAGGAGGTATCCAGATTAAAGAATATTGTGTACAAACAATAATTTTTTTCTACTCATAAGCAATTCCAGAAAACCCAAGATGGCCGAAACCTAGACTGACCGATTTACAATTATAGCGCCTCTAATACAATATAGTGCGCCTGTATAATATTTAATTTCAACTTAATGTAATGATTTTTCTGAAAACTTATTGAAACAAAATAACTACAATAATTGTTTTTGAACCCTCGGACATCACGTGAATACATATATTTGAAACTAATGACTTGTGTAGCCAAAACAACTGGCTCAATAATACTTAATGAAACCGGAAACATACATTTAGTCCAGTGCGCATGAACCGAATAAATGTTTACAAGTTTTGACGGCAGAAACAGTAAAATCGGACAGTTACGGTTGTCTCTTGTTTTTCCAGAATTCAAAACTATTGTGTTTTTATGACACCTCGAAAATGCGCACGGCTGAGTTTGAACACTTTTGTAACTTTAACATTAAATGGAAACTTGCATGGGCCTGACAGGCTGTCATAATCTACACGGCAGTTCATGGTTGAACTTTGTCTCAACAGAATTCTTAACCCGGGTAGGCCTATGACTGAGGCTATGTTCTTCTGTCATCTATTATTAAATTTATATGTAGAGAATATATGAAGTTTTTGTTTTTATCAGGTCGACTTTATGACCCAAATAATTACATTTTTGTTGTTGAGGTAACGTTCACATGTATAGACCTATCTTACTGAGATATTTATTGCAGTGACACTGACAGAGCATCAACTAAGCTAAGGAATTTCAAGTGGCTAGATCTAGCAAGCAAAACCAGCAGATCCAGACCTCCCCCTAACAATTGAAATCGAATGTCATACCCATGATTAGCTGTTTGGCTATACTAGCAATACAATGTGTGCTGACAAAATAACAAAAAATAAATAATATTTAAAAAAGCTATGTTGATGCACAAACGTTAAATCACTACTGCAATCACTACTGCAGAATGGAAACTGGGTAATAATATTCAATTCAAGGGGTAGTGTAAGAAATTGTGTTCTGAGACAAATCCTCAGATAAAGTGTTAGTCCTGATACAGAGTATCATCAGAAAGGTGCACTCCCATTCTAGTTTACAAACATTAAAATAGGCTGCAGCACACTTACCAGTTTTTGAATCCATGACATTTGTATTAGTTTTTCAAAAGGCATATTAAAGTGTATGTGTGTTTTTCTTTTCTTCGAGGGGAGGGATTGTTGTCTTTCCACAATTTGAATGCATCATGAATTAGTCCAGGCTCCGATGATATAATCACCAGTTTAATACATACATACATACATACATATTATATGTACACACACACACACAGTAGAATCTTTTTTTTTGTTTGGTTGGTTTGTTTAACGACGCACTCAACACATTATAATTACGGTTATGTCGGACATATGGTTATGTCAAAAAAACCAGTGGTTAGCTGACGGGGGTCGATCCTAGACCGACCGCGCATCAGGCGGGCACTGTACCACTGGGCCATGCTGCCCCAGTAGAATCTCATTGACTAGAAAACCTAACAGTTGAACCTACCAGTATTCTTGAACCCAGCACAATATCCCAATTTTCTATCTCTATTAAACCCTTTATTTTGGTGCTGATTGGTCGAATACCCCTACAGTTGAACAGAATATTTCTATCAAACTAGTTTATTAGTCTGAAATGTACGATTAAACATATTTAACTCAGAACGATTAAGTCTATCTGAAGAAATACAAAAAAACTATTTATGAACTAAATTTTCTTTGACCCTTTCACGTCGGTCACAAAGTAAGTTATAAATTTGGAAGTGGAACGAATTAATCCTAGATCATATGCCAGCTTAACATGTTGTTTATTTAGCACCTATTGGTAATTATCTTTCTAGTACAGGCAGTTGTACTATGATGATCATTAACTGAATGAACCTTGCATGTCACACCATTCAATTGGTGAGCCTAGGCAGGTCTCGCCAGTTTACTTGAAAATCATTTTAATCACTACTCTATGAATGAGCATCGGCATATTTTGTTTTTATCTTGAAATACAGTAGAGATCAATGTAATGCAGTGATTGCAACAATAACAGGTAAAGGGCCTCCACCTGTGCTTCGTGCACTGTAATGTTTCTCATCGTTGTCATTATATTGCAGAAGATTCTACAACAGCATAATAAAGAACAATTTTGTAAAATTAATAAGTACTGTAAACCGTATTAATATTTGCGACTTGTTTTTTTTTGGCGAATGTATACGTTCGCGACGTGTAAATTTCACGAACGACCATTGACAGCTAAACAAAAAAAAAGTGGATAAAGACAGCTCACTGTAATTGTTATAAAGTTACTGTCTGTAAATAAATATTCTGTTCTCCTACATCAAGCAATTGTGCCTGGTACAGAGTCTATAATTAGGCCCTACCCACCTCACCTGTATTAGAATCACACCTCACAGCTTCATGTATTAACTGTTAACACCCTTTGCTAGATAAAACAATAAACAATTAGTCGCCATTGATTGAAGTTACGTAAAACAATTAACAATTAAGTCGCCATCAAGGAGAGCTCGTGTATAGGCCATGCTTGTTGAGTGAATCTTTTTGTGAATTTTATTCTTAATAAAATATTTCAAAACAAATTAGTATGTTAGTTTGTTCAATAAACATATTATTTTTACATGATTTTGAGTTTCATTTCTGAAACAAGAGAACTGATATAGATGAAATAAATACAAAATGTTTATCAAATGAGCTTGGAAATTTGTTGTTGCAACATGTATCGCTATCTGCAGAAAACTAATAGTTATCCTAAAATTGAAGGCCACATGCTACCGGAAGCACACTTGAAACTGGAAAATAGTGTGTGCATATTAATTTTGCAACATAAGGTTGGACGCGAACGACAAGAAATTTATACACACATTTTTTTCACGGTTTACAGTATTTGTAAATACAGACTACCAGTGTGTTTGTTATTTGTTTACATAACAGTGATAAATAGTAGTTACAAATATGTATCTCATCTAACATTTGACGGCGATTTCGTTACTCATTAGTCCGTTGGGCCATCTCGCACCAACCAGTTTTACGGAAATATGCGAGGTGTTTCGATTGGTTTTTGTGTTACAGAAGCACCTGACAACGGTCGAATGCATGGTTCGAACTACCTGATGGGTCGAACAGACTTTGATGCATCAACGTGTTCGAGCCAATGAGATTCTACTGTAGACACACACACAAACACACACACAAATGCTCTCATATATATATATATACAAGGGCACTTTTACACATATAAACAACATTATCAACATTTATTGAAACATCCATTCTTATTAGAGATAGGATCTGTTTTAAGAATAAAGAAAATAAATTGAGTAAAAAGAATTACAAGCATCTACAAACTATCTCAAATACAACAAAATAAAACTATGTTATTTGATCTCAAAACAAAAGTTAATCAAATACATAAGCATGATGCTGATTATGCATCTTAGGCTAACACCCAAGAGGGCTATGAACTGCAATGCCAATTCACTGTGGTCTCTTCTGGTGAGCCTTCTTCTAACTGAGGGATTATCTTTATGGTGGTAAACCGATACCTTTGTGGGGCGAACTGGTTACGTACGCAGGGGCGAACTAACATCCTACTTGAGGACAACTGACTGGGGAGGGCAAAACGTTTTTGATGTTACTGGAAAAGTGCCAATAGACAGTGTTGCTGCCACTGCCATGTATAAAATAATGTCATGATTAATTAGCCTGATTGATTTCATACCTAATTTGGTCGTTTGTCATTTTGTACGGTTGCTGGTCATTTTGTATCTAATTTGGTTGTTTCATACCCATGTCATTTCGTACCATTGTAAAAAGTAACTTCGTACCTTGGTCATTTTGTACCATAACTGATAGTCATATCGTACCATGGCATAACAATTTATAACGATCACCCCAGTAGTGTCTTTTACAAAATAACGTAAAATTACAAATTTGTGATTAATTTAAGGGTTATTTATCAGTAAAAGACTAACAGTTATTGCCACTTTGTATAAACATTAGTAATTGGCTAATTTGGCTATCAGTAGGGTAGTTAATGGTTGTTATTGTTTATTTCTTAAACAAATAAGATGCAAATAAGTAAGTTTGAAAGAAGACCTAATAAATAAATAATATTTTGTTGGTCCATTATATTGTTTTTGACTAATTATCTGGAGCCATTTCACACAAAATCGAAGTTGGCAGTTTGTAGTAAATACCAAATACGGCTGTTGTCAGGTATTATGGAAATAACAGTATTATGGGTATCAATAACGATATGCTGCTCAATAATGTGTTCTGATTTTCAAACTGTCAAAATGAAGTTTTAAAAAACTACACTTCTTTTATGCTATAGTTTATCCGTTTTTACAGTTGACCTCCCCCCCCCCTCCCTCCGCTATACACACAACTGATTGGATTTAATTATTTAAAAAAGTAGTACGCTAGTTTATATGTGTACAGTCAAACTTGTGCTAGCAGACACCTGTAATTAGCAGTCACCTGCTGTAAGCAGCTACTTTTTTCCCTGCAATTTTTTTTATGTAAATGCACTCGTAAATAAGCAGTCACTTGTTTAACAACATTGACACGGTGCTGCAAATAAACAGTCTTAACAACTTCAATCCCGACATCTCTACTGTGTATCAATTAAGAAAGTATGACTCTGGAGTGTATCTAATTGGTTCTGGGTAGGATAAGCTTGACATAGATAGATTCACTTACTATGACAATACACCGCATGAAGTTGTAATTTAATAATTAAATGGAAAAAGAAAATTTATTGAGAACGGTTAAATTAATACATTCCATAAATTTACATATTATTTCCAGTATTAGCAGTACAGATGCTAAAAGAAAACAACAACAACATACATTTTAGAGACCATATATGTGGCTATCTGTCTTAAGCGGTCACTTTTCTCTACTCCCTTGTGTTACGGTTTAATGACAGGTTTGATTGTAAATAAATCTAGGTACATCTTTCAGTTTCAGGCTACCATAACACGTAAACAAAATTCAAACCCTGAAAATGTCTCTCTGGTAAACCTTTGTTTATGTTACTAATTTGTTAGTGGATTTTGGTGAACATTGGCTGCAGCATAATACTAACGAATGTCTATTGACACTTGCGTCTATGTGTTGTATTTGTATCTGAATATCTTGTCTATGTGTTGTATTTGTATCTGAATATCTTGTCTATGTGTTGTATTTGTATCTGAATATCTTGCATAGTGATTTCCCTAGAAATTAGGCAAGGCATGGTAGACCAAACACTTTTGGGGAATTTTCGGGGCACTTTTTTTTCATTAAAAATACACAAAAATTAATTGAAATAAAAATTAATGTAATTTATATGTTTGCTTTAATAAATGAATGGCAAAATATATAAAAGGCATACGTTATTAATTAATAATACATTTTTTGGTGTTTTATAAAGGCAATTTTATAATTAATTTCTGAAAAAGGCTTTTTTAATCTCATGGCAGCAGGGTGCTGATTAAAGCAAGATGGTGCTAGATTACTGAGGCATTGTGCTGCACCATGCTAAAACAAAATACGGAAAATACTATTGCATGTACAGTCTGTAGGTTGAGGTTCTGAAAAACTTTCTTGTTGATTGTTTTATTTGTTGTAAGATATTTTCAGGCAGGTTGTAAAGATGACTTTTCGGAGTGGGTCTGGAGATGACCTAAACCTCAGTCTGACGGGATCTCAGATTGTCACACCAGGAAAACGATCGTCGTCTGCTCACCTCAAGAGACCAAACTCACTGGTCGATGTCAGGACGACGTCCAAGGTGAGTGCATCTTACAGAGCAAGGCTTCAAGAAGTTTTATAAAATCCACTAGCCATGAGATCAGTAATTTAAAAAATGTACTAGCAACTATTAAAAATCCACTAGCCATACTCTACTTTAGTTAAAGCTTACAAACACCAAGATTGGGGTTTGGGAGATGAGGCAGGATATTCATATTTACAAAATGGACTTAAATACAATATTTGACAATTTTTCAACTAGCCATTGGACATGGTAATAGTAGGAATTTACAACATTGAATATCACTTATTCACTATCCACAGGCTTTGGGCTACCATAATCTAGAAACCCTGTATATATTAAATTTTAAACCTCTGAATTTTTCAGACAGTTTTGAAACCATTCAATGTTCACTTGATTGGTGGTTTTTTTGGGTGGTTTTTTAATGTCACTTTCAGTTGGAGCTAATAATATAACTGGAGTTTTTGAATGCCACCCCCCCCCCCCCCCCCCAGTTTTCCATTGTTTTCAAATACATGTGTACTGTAGTCTAAGGCATGGTGATGGAGCTTTTATCATTTATCTTCCTTTTTATCTCAAAATGTAATTTTTTTATCAAGTGAACCAATAACATAGTACATAAATCAGGCTTCTGAAAATACAAAAGTTGCACAGAAATAAATTCTGTTCAAATCTGTAAAGGTCCCGTCTGCAGTCAAATGAATACAATGTTATGATGTCTTAAATTTAATACGAGTTGGGTTACACCATTTTTAAAGTCTTCCTTGTACAAGCAGTCTTGAATATTAATGTTGTAAAATGTTTTGTAATTACTTTTTATAATAAAACACAAAACTCTTTTTTTCAGTCATCAAATCATAAATACACATCTGGTTGTGAGAGTGATGCAGAAAAACGAATATCCAGCCGAACAAGAAATCTGAGTATGCCATGCTTTATGTATTTTTGTTTAAAATATCACTTAACAAAGAAAAGAAAAAAATAGAACTAAGAAAAGGGTATGTGCTTAATAATATTCCATGACATGTCCACTTGTAAAGCATGATAAGTGAAGACTTTACTAGTTGAGTGAAAATAAAAACAGCTTGCAAAATGATTTAGTACCACATACGACTTTAGATATGACAGCCTGTTGTAACAGTTTATAAGTGTTGTAGGATTATGTGCTTTACTGTGGTGGGTGAGATGAGACTGAGTAGGTGCTTCATGACTGGTACATCTCAGGCCATGGGTTGTACTATCTTATATGTGGGAACGTGCATGGAGAGGTTTTGTCTACTTGTGAAAGTGATTATAATAAGAGTTGGTAGTTTTTAAAATTACTTAATTTAGCATTTTAGCCCTGGAGGGAATTTTTGTGTGATTGCCATTAATCACTGCATCGTAGGTATTGATTAAAAAATTGGACCAATTTTACACAGCCTTGGGTTTTTATTTTTACATACATTTTTTGTAACGTTAAATTGAAAGCAGCTTTTTTTTGTTCTTGTGATTTCCAAGGTTCTGGAATGCCACCTACCAGTCAGAGAAGTGTGTCAAGTGCAGGAAGCGCTTCGTCTCGAAACTCCACTAGAAAACCAAAGACGAAAGAGTGAGTGGTTATCAACACTGACATATTGTAAAAGTTGAATGTTTTGTCATTTTTATAGTCTGCAGTCATTGTTTCTAAAATAAATCAGTGTACCTTTTTTTTCTTTCTTTCCCACTTAACTCAAAACCGTAAAATAAATCTTTTACTTACTGTATTTCACAAACCTGGGGTAGAAACCTACCTAACCCCCTCCAAACTGAAAGCACTTGTGTTTTCAATAATGTATTTGTCATCTTGAATTTTACTTTTGGAATACAACAAAAATGCATTTCTGTTCATCTATTTTCAAAACCCCAGTAGAAAGATGGGTGCTTCATGCTCTCAACCTTCTTCCCCCCCTCCCCCCTCCCAATTCACAGGCTTCCACCATACCTGAAAAAAAAGGTGAATTTGGCAAGACATCCCCTTCCCTTTCATGACTTTACCAGCCATACTCTGAACACCCTTTCCTGAACATGCACCTGTATTGTGTGAATGGCAGTGAACAAGTTAATCCAATAAAAGTTGGGAATATTTACATATTTAGAGGAGATAAAGCTATACCCTGTAAATCACAAAACTAAGATGTCATGACATTGTGTTGGGACAGTTACACACTTAAATGCATATTTTTTATTAATGCATCTTGTAAATTATATGATAACACACTGCAAACAAGAAATACTGAGTAGTTTTCATTAAATATCAGTTAATTTTATCTCTCATCAATTAAACAAATGGGTTGGCATTTGTTTTGACAGTTTAATCAGTAACCGAATGTTGTGTTATTTGTTGGGGGAGGATACAGTTCGTCTAGAATCAATTCCCATCGGAGGGCCCATTGGGCTATTTCTTATTACAGCCAGTCCAACAAGACTGATATATCAAAGACCATGGGATGTCCTAATCTGTCTGTGTGATGGTGCATATGAAAGATCCCTTGCTACCAATGAAACCATATAGTGGGTTTCCTGTTTTTAACTATATGTCAAAATTACCAAATGTTTGACATGCAATAGCCGATGAGATAGAGTGTGCTCATGTTGTTTCAGTTCTTTGTCTTCTTGTTTTATATTTTAATCTTGGTGGTGTTATTGATTAAAATATAATCCATCAAATAATTATTGCAATGAAATATTGCTTGTATATTTTGCATAAATATCTTGTTCACATTTGTTTTGTGATTTACTTCTTTAAATTTTATTTTTAATCGCTTTTGATTTTCTTATTTTAGGACTGACTTCTTGGCTTTGTTTGAGAGTTCATCACACCAGCCAAAGATCCGAAGTCGACCGGCGTCGGCCTCCAGCATAAAAAACAAAAAAACGGCAGTAAATGCCTCTAAACTTCTGTGGGAGCAGTCGGTAAGGGCAAATACCTAACAGTAAATGTCATTTTCAGTAAATGAGACCTGCAACGAAATATTGACTCATTCTTTGTCAAGAGTAAAATCAAGGCGAACTAAATATCATTCACCTTAAATGAGTTTAAATAAAATAAAATGTATTAAATGTTTATTAGAAGGTGATCAGTTTTCAGTTCTCCAAAACCTTCCATGCCTGTGTGGAATGGAGCGACTACTCACCTCTCCTGGTGAAGACGACCGACTGTAATACATTATTGATCTCCCCCAGTAAAACTTAAAACTGAAGCAACAGTTCAGCGTAGATGCAATTAGAAAACTGTTATATGATTCTCTTACAAAAACTAGAACAAATTTGAGGTGAAAGGGTTACATTAACTTGTGATAATTGTTCCTATGTGTATGGATATCCAGGCAGATATTATTTACTGTACATATTTTACCCAGACGTTTCCATTTTACATTCTTTCTTTTTTTAATGTGTAAAAGTATATATAAGTTTAGAACTCGGTTAACTTGTTTTTTTCCTTTGTCACTTCATTACCTACTGTTGTTTGTTTGTTATCAAACATTACAGGATAATTTAGAAGTGATTTCAAATGAAATTGAAGTAAACAAAATCATGACTAAAATGTAAAGATTGTCAATGATATTGGCATGTTGTAGCCTTAGTGACTGTCCTCAAGTTGACCAGTTATACTGAATATGTTTTGACAACAAATCATGGGTAAATTCTTATCAGTATTCACTGTATCTCTTATTTCATTCGCATATGTCCAAGATTTTTTTTTTTATTACAGTCACAGGGTAGAAAATCAACCGGTGTTCCAAATAGTTCTCGGAGTAATACCACGTTAGATACCGACCGTACCGAACCTCATAATATCTTCCGTCCAGAGACAGTGAGCAGCAGTTCTGATGAGGACATCGAGGAGAGTCTGTCTCGCTCCATCAACAAACTGCAGAGTCTTCAGAACCAGCTGTCTGGCGTGAACCGAAACAATTCCTCTCACGACGATGGAGACATCCTCAACAGTCAGCGATCCGATGCCACTTCGAGGAGCACGCTCGTAAACAGCATCGCCAATAACATGACGAGCCAAGGCCTGTTGCCGAGGTCCAGACCTTCATTGTCATCAATGGAGAACTCATATCAAAACATCAAACCCAAAGCCCCGGTGAACCAGGTGAGGAAGTCTACTCCGAACCAAGTAGCCAATCATCAAGTGAATGACATTTCAAAATCCTCAACCAATCAGGTTGGTTTGAATGTGGCGGAGGATTACATTAAAACGTTGAATGGTGCGGCGGTGAAGATCCAGCTGTGGTTTCGCCGACACCGGAAGCGGAGGCTGGCGTGTGAGGCTGCTCTCAAGAGGATGCTCAATCACAAGAGACAGGAGCGGGAGGATAAAGAGCAGGATGACAAGAGTCTTTCATTGCTGGAGAACGGCACTGCAGAGCAGAGTGTCGATAGGAAACAAATAAGGGAAGAACGAGCTAAAAGGGTTAGACAACAAGCAATACAGGTAAAGGGAATTCCGTTTGAGTAAACGGTTTGGTGGAGGGGTGTTGTAATCATGTTATTGATTGTGTAAATTACTGTAGAAGGTCATTGTGTGCAGATCAAACTGCTATGTTAGTTTAGTAGTTTGAAAAAAAAGAGAAAAAAAGAAATGTTTTATTTAACGACACATTCAACACATTTAAATTACGGTTATTTGGTGTCAGACATATGGTTAATGACCACACATATATTGAGAGAGGAAACCCACTTTCGCTACTTCATGGACTACTCTTTCCGATTAGCAGCAAGGGATCTTTTATATGCACCATCCCACATACAGGATATCACATACCACAGCCTTTGATATACCAGTCGTGGTGCACTGGCTGTGACGAGAAATAGCCCAATGGGCCCACCGACGGGGATCGATCCCACACTAACCACACATCGAGTGAGTGCTGTACCACTGGGCTACATCCCGCCCTCATCAGTTTGAATTAATTTAATCATACCTCAATAATGTAGACTTTGAATGTTGTACAACAATAGATAATAATTCAAAACGGAAATCATTAGTCTAATTTAATTGTTCTTGGAAGTACATTAGTGTGAGTTAGTGTGTGTAGAGATTCTGTTTGAAGGTTATTAAAAGTGGCTAATTAAACATAATTTTATCATCAAATACTAAATGTTGCCAATTTGTATAAATCCGTTAGTTAATTTGGCAATGTCCAGAGTGAATCCTGATAAGCGAGTGACTTTTCTTAGTTTGAATATTAGTGATTCAGAGTTAATCAAATTTTAACTGTTGTAATAATATATGAGATCAGTTTCACTGAAATAGTAAACTTAGATGTAGTTGTGTTTCTTTTCTAACTAGGACCTTCACAAACGACGGGAGGAGAGAAGGGAGAGTGTGAAACAGAAGGCCGAACAGGAAGTGGCCTATCTCCAGGCTAGTGGTAAGATCACCAAGAATCCGTCCAAGGCAAGGATGATGGGCAGTAAGAAACCGGGCAAGTCTGATGTTAAGAAGGACACTTCGCGGGAAACTGCAACACCCGAGGAGAGTCCACGCAACAGGCTTGATACTCCACAAGTCACAACAGAGGTGTGCTATCTGTTCATTATGTCTCCCACTGCTTCGTATCAAATACTGTTTACCTACAGTGTGGGTGTGCATAATTTGTGGCACTTATTGCTGGATATGCTCTGTTTTAAATATGTATACAAGTGTTCAAAAACTGATTATAATTTGGTGGAAAGAAATAAAGGAATGCATACAATTTGAGACCCAATTCAACACACTGTTTGAGTATTTAAATCTGTAATAACATAGAGAGATGTGATATGGCATTTAACACACTGCTAGAGTAGTTATGTCTGTAATAACATAGAGAGATGTGATGTGGCATTTAACACACTGCTAGAGTAGTTATGTCTGTATTAACATAGAGAGATGTGATATGGCATTTAACACACCGCTAGAGTAGTTATGTCTGTAATAACATACAGAGATGTGATATGGCATTTAACACACTGCTAGAGTAGTTATGTCTGTAATAACATAGAAAGATGTGATGTGGGATTTAACACACTGCTAGAGTAGTTATGTCTGTAATAACATACAGAGATGTGATGTGGAATTTAACACACCGCTAGAGTAGTTATGTCTGTAATA
>JAECMU010097127.1:1534-17906 GCA_016106625.1 Dracogyra subfuscus | reverse complement strand
CACTTTTTGTATGCACGTTGCAAGTAAGCTGGATCGATCGGGTAGATTGTAGGCCCCATGCATGTGGTTGAGTTAAAGAGCATCCTTTTCGTGGATGCCTCAATAGCTCAGAACGCATCGTGGTAAGTCTTGCAATTTGCGGGCGATTCGGTGCCACAGGTTCGAGTCCCAGCAACAGCTTGGGACCATTTGTGAGACCAGAAAGGATTTAATATCTATGTATGTAACAGTCGACTGCGACATACATACAATATACAGCTATTCACACATCATTACACACATACATGCATACCTAAACAAAACAAAACAAAACAAAATAACAACACAAGATAAAGCAAAATGAAAATCCTCTCCCCAAGAACTGCCCTCGATGAGTTGCGCACTATATGTATAATAACATGCAAAGAGTAACTAAACGGCTCACGGCCGGACTAATCCAGATTAAAAAGGTCAATGGCACAACCGATTTTTGTTTCACTTAGAGATCCAGCGATCGGATTTATTGACTGACCGAAAGGGAAACGGTTAGTCGGTCGAATATTGGAAGATTTCTTTTAGTCAAGTGAAGAAGTCTATCTTACAACTCATTTTTGGAATATTAAACAAAGACACAACAACATCTAAATAGGTAAGATCTTTTAAACAAAATGAAGTTCACACGTATTCTGGTTTAAATATTATATATACCTGTCATAATCGTCGGAAGATCAACAGAGGAGGGGTAGATATATATTAAATTTGCATAGTCAAAGTTGAAATTACAATATTTCGATATCTTCAGAATTATTCTTGATAAATAACTATAAATCAATTTATTCCCCACATAATCTTTCTATAAACAGAATCGCGTCCAGTAGAATTGGATTCTTTTGTGTGTGTGTGTGTGTGTGTGTGTGTGTGTGTGTGTGTGTGTGTGTGTGTGTGTGTGTGTGTGTGTGTGTGTATGGTGTTGTAACAAATGGGGATATCAACTAAATCTGACAAGTTGAATGTCGGTAGTTAGATAGGAAAAGATACAGACCAGTTGCCAAACAAAAAAGAAAAAAAGCCCATGTTATGGGATGTTCGCCGCAACTGGACATGTCCAATTCAGTCGTCCTCTAAAGATTTTCCAATATTCTTTTCCTACTATTAAATTATTCGGTTGTAGTTTTTGTATATAGGCATATAGTTGAATGTTTCATTTCAAAGATAAATTTCCTAGCAAGACACTGTTAGACGTACAATTAATTCGTCCTTAAGCTGGAGGTGAATGGGTTAATGCATAAACGTCAGTGTTGGGAGCAGTGCCCCATCCACCGCCACCCCCATTTCGGATGCCTTTGTCTGTTGAACATTCGTTGCATGAGTACTGATCAAAAAGAACGAATACACGATTTGGCAGGTTTAGTATTAGAGTATTCAACATAATTTCTTCATCAAATAATTAACAACTTGAATAACGTGTAGAACCAATAAATGGATAGTAAATGAAGTTTTCAGAAGGACACTTCTACCTCTCCACCATTTATTTAATGCTGACATGTCTTCAGTATGTCTAATTTATTTCTTTGTCATACGTGTGATATGTTTTTCATAAACAGCAAAGTGTGTTGCCTATAAAGAATATGGGAGAAAACTACATAAAGGAGGACTTCTGATCTAGATTAATGAACAATGAATATGTAAAAAGAAAAAGAAAATCTGAAAACCTTTTGTTAATAAAATGTTTTACTTTTTTTTTTTTTCCCAGTCTGATGCAAAATGACGTCCGACTTGGATTCTGATAAAATTGGCCAAAAGAATAATTTACCAAATGCAACAAAAAGTTTCTTTAACCGTATAAACATTCCAAAGAAACGAATTGGGAAACCTAGAAAAAGAGAGAAGATCGATGACACAATGAGAATGAAAATTGAAACAGCTCGTGCACGTCTGAATAAATCGGAAACGATTTTGGATACCATTTCAATAAAAACTGACAGAAAATATAACAGAGTCAAAGATCTCCCGGTAATATACTTTGTTGTGGCCTCGGATAAATTGCCATTTCTTGCACACGAGCTTAAAGACCATACTCAAAGAATCCATCAACTTTCTTATTCTGAACGTGCAAAGCAAACGTTCTATTCCAGACAAGTTCACCACAACAGACGAAGGTCAGAGGAAAAGAAACGCATTCGAGATCTTGGAGCCGACATGGGACTTAGACTTGAACCGATAAGACCAAAAGTTGTCACTCCAAAAGAACTGAAACGATATAGTTCTAGGCTCCACACAACACCTGTATCTATCTCTGAAAAATCGGACATGTCCATTTTAAACTACACTGATGAATTGGAATACAAGCAAAATGATGGTGGTCAAGAAACAGTAGACCAAAACCAGGTGGAGTCGAAATGTGGTAATGGTACTTCTCCACAGACATTGGAGCTACCAGTCATAAGTAATTTGGAGCAGGCGATAACAGAACCGGAAGAAGAAAACACAAACGAACCCGCGCCCTCTTTGGAGGGCTCTGTTTCCACTTTGAAAAAGGTACACTTCGCCGAAGGTCTTCCTGAAATCACAGGATCCAAAATAGATCTTATACGAACGGAAACAGAAAGCGAAATCAGCCGTGATGTACAGCGACTAAAAAAAATAGGTGGTGTTAACACTTTTAAGACACAATACCTAACAACACCTGAAAGCTCTAATATGACGCGATCAATGACAGAGATGACGCCAAGATCCAGAGTTGGAAGATCACTAAAACCAATGTCTTTGCCTAAAATTGATGTCATGACTCCAATATATGACGAACTCCTGTTAAAAACCCTGCAAACATACTGTATGGGAACCGAAAGACCCAAGTCGGCGTGTGATGCAAATGCACTAATGCAAAAGATGTCTGCCATTTTGCATCCAGATTGGGATCACACTCATGGTTACGGACTACCGGTCAGTCATCACTTGGTGGAAACGTCTTCAGATTTTCTGACCAAAACTGAAAGCAGCAAAAATGAATCCGAACCATCAGTGAACGAGAAAGACAATACGTTTATAAGCACAATATCGGTCGATCGTAAAACAACGTCTTTGGGACAAATAGATGAAAAACCAGCCACAATACAGACACCTGTCAACAGCTCTTGTTTTCAAATGATTCCTCCTGGACTAACAAAAGAAAAAAGCCAACATTTTCAGACCCTCGTAGTCCAAGCAAAGGACATTTGAGTGGAAACAAGCTAGAATCATTGATGCTTTCCACTTGCTGTTGGATTGCATTTACATGTATATATTATAAATACAACCACAGGACACGGACTATATTTCATCTTCGTTTTTCAAGTGGACATGTAAACATTGTAATGGAATGGATGGTGAATGTCTAGCATTTTCATTTTGTTATTGCATTTTTTTAATGTTTTTGATTTCTACATCAGCCATGCTCTGTGTTCTGGGATTAAATAAAGAAGAACTTGATACCTTAAAACTGTTGACATGTTCGCAATATCAATAAATGCATACAGGGAATAGCTACATTATGTCATATGTAATAAAAATGTAGAAACAAAAATTGCCTTCAAGATCTTTTATTGTGAAATATAGTAATTATGTGAATGTTTTTGCAAATATTTTCAATGTTGCATTTTTACAAATAATTTATCACATGTAAAAAAACGTATACAAAAATAGATGCTTTGTTTATGTCAAACATGGTTCCTACTGAATTTAGATTATGTAACAAATTTTAGATAGTGCATTTAAAAAACAACCAACTATGAATATGATAATAATGCAGCATTTTATACCTACTCGTACATTTCAATTTGATGTTGAATTATGCTATAATATTATTTCAAAGTAATCAATCAAATATAAAGATTGCAGAGCTGTCAACCTGTGGCAGTTGTTAGGTGTGAGAAAAGTAAAGTCAGGATCCAGGAACTGCAGGCTCTGATCAATTCCAGGGCGAACGTTTTTTGTTGTTTACAAGTCCAAAATGTAATTCTCTAAAAGGAAATCGAGCAAGTGCAAGTTTGACTAATTAATAGTTATACTGTAGATATATATGTTCAAATTGGATCATATTACACAAAATGTGAGAATATAAGGTTACAATTCCGGTACAAGCCAATTGAGAGATGATCACAGAAGGTTCCAGTAACCAAATGAACCACCATAAATATATAGTAGCACTGCTCATAAATTATTTTATTTGTGATGATTTTCTGGATTAGCATAACCATTGCATAGAATTTCATTTAAAAAAATAAAAGTAGCCAAAGGGTATAAGATTTAAAAAGCATCCTAAAAGAATCACTATATTCAAATGTTCAAGAACATCTTACTAATGATGTCATCTATAGCAATTTAAGTAATTTTAATGTGTGTTCAATACCCAGTGTCTGTTTTCAGTGGTATTGGAGGACACTAATTCAATAATTCAAGCCACTTGGCCCTTGACTGCTTATGAACTAGTATGTTGAGCTTCAATGTAAACTTTTCAACAGAAGAAAAAATGTGATCATGCCACCAACCAATGTCATATTAACACAGCTTCTTCCTTTTAATCATGCTCCTTTTGAAAAAATTGATATCAATATGAAAACTGCAGCCTGTGTATTTTGGACATCCACAGTGAGTGATGTATTTGCTCTGAATCAAATGTATTAAAAAAAAAATGCCCTACTTGTAATTTCAAGAAGTACAAAGTGTTTTCTCAGAAATCATTAGTTTACTATTAGGTGGGAAGAGGGGTAAAAAAAAGAAAACAAAAAGGGAAAATGGTATGGTGTGTGTACAATGGTTGATGTTGGCAACAGTAAATGGTCACTTACTTGAATAGGAAAATAACATTATAGTTCAGTAGGTGAGAAACAATTAATTTCTAGTCCATTTGTGTCAAACGAGAATCGATGAAATAGCATGCAACTGTATAATCAATCATTTTAAAGGTGAAATCTCCATTTTTGATACGGGGATAAAAGCTACTTTGTGGGACAGCCACGGTAAAGCACCTGCAATTCTGCCATTAGTCTGTGTACTGTATTATTGATTACTTCAATAAGAACTCAGATTAAACTGCACACTTTAGTTGTTCCAGTATTGTCTTCACCACTTTTTAGAAATGTGCTTTAATCTGTATAATTTGATGGTTACGGGGGTAATTTGTTTAGAAATATTTGTATGTTCATAGATTTATTTATTTTTGTATAAAAATTTAGGAGAGTTGGTATGGCTCTAAAACTTAATTTTGGCATTATATAGTATATAGTTTGTTATATGCCAATTGATTATTTCCATTTTATCATAAATGGACTATGAAAGCATCTGTTATCTGACGCACCCAATAGCCGATGCATTTTTCGTGCTAGGGTGTCGTTAAACATTAATTCTGTTATCTGACAAAACATGGATTGGATATATTGAACAAGTGTTTTGAAATGACAACCATTAAACACAAAATATATTATTTAAAATGTTTTATTTAACATAAAAATAAAGGTAACAAAAAATATAAATATAGGTCTTTTAAAGATACACAAGTTACAGACAATTAATCTTCTGCCAATATCAAGATGCTGATGACTGTGTTTTCTTCAGTTTCAGATACAATGGGAAATGAAGATTTTCATCATAGTGATCTAAGCCTTTAGCCTTCATCTGAAAACAAAAAATAAAACAAAGCAATGTATTCATGTTTCACTCACAGAAATTATACATCAGCACCTGTTTGTGTTCTAATGTTTAGTACATCATTAAAACATTTCTTCCTTCCTCTGCCTGTGTGTGTGTACAGCGGAAAATAAATTTGGCTATGTTGTATCGTACAATGTTGTGAACAAACAAAAGTCAATAGACTTTGCAGTTAAAATGCCATATTTGGAGCCGTGGTAAATAATGAATAAATGTTTAAAAAAAAAATGTATTTGTATTATTTTATTGCAAATTTTACTACTTACATGGTTTTTATTTATGAAAAGTATATATAAAACTTTTTTTTTAAACAAAAACATTTATAATCAAATGTTAGAAATAGTGAATGGAGTATAATATTGTTGTTAGAATATACCTGTTGATGCATAGACTGTATTCTCTCGTCATAGACCTCACTAGTTGTTACAGAGAAAGTTGATACAGCCAGGTCTACAAACATCTGGAATGTCTCTCCTCTGGAAGGAGCAAACAAAATGGCTTCTCCCTAAAAAAGATAAATGCATGTTAAGTTAAAACTTATCAGACCAAAACTAGTTTTCGTTTGCAACTGGTTTGCTGAAGTTAATGTTTTGACACCTTGCACTTATTAAGACCATATTATCTGGAAATGCTTTTTTCACGATCGGTTGAAATATTCTAAATTGTGACACATCCTAAATGATTCAAATTAATGCATTTCCAGGGCTTCTCGATTTTTTATAAAATCCACTAGCCATGGAATCAGTGAGTTAAAAAATTCACTAGCCGCAATAAGAAATTAACTAGCCCTACTAAATAATAGTAATAGTCAGATATGTCACACTAACATTTGGGGGCAGGGTATTAATAATTACAAAATAGACGTAACATTTGACACATTTGTTTCACTAGCTGTTGGGTATGGCAATTGTAGTTATTTACTAGGCCAACATTGAATATCACTAGCCATGGGAGTGGGGCTACCACAATCTAGAAGACCCGATTTCTAAAAGATATTGACAAAAACCAAGTATGATTAAAATTCAGGTGCATGTCTAAAAGTCACACCAAGACACCTATCGGAGCTTCTGTAGAAGCAGGACAACCAGGAATAAACTGAATGTATAACAAGAATTCCACAGAATTCAATGTCTTACCTACCATAAACTTTTTCATTACTCTGTGATTAACATCCGTAAGTGCAAGTATAAACCAAGTTTCATTGACATGAGAAACTAATATAAAATGCAAAATTTTAAAGTTAAACTTTAATGACACAGTTACCGCTGCTGCTGGAAAAGTAATACCTATATCTCAAATAAAACTATAAATTTCAACTAGAAGGATCAAACATTGTTTTCAGAGGATAACGTAGCTTTAAGTATCAAGATAAAAACAAAGAAAACGACTTGTGAAACATATTTTTAATAATCTTCTTAAAAATCTTTTAATGTTGTAAGAGTTGCATTTTCCTTCATTTAGAACACAAATGTCTCTACACTGGTGGCACCTAAGTCTGCACACCTACGCATTTGTTATATTTAAAAGTTAATTAAAAAAAAAAAAATTGTTTCACAGCCACAGTACAACATGTTACTACTGAAAGTTATTTTAAACTTCTTTTTTTAAAACTCAAGTAATGAGCGCATTTTTTTGGCACACCCTGTATTTACTCGCCTGCATGACGGCACACAAGTCTGTGCAGCAAACATGAAAACAACCACTTCTGTCACTAATATTCCAAAAACACAACAACAGATAATGGATCCGAAATTGTTTAAGTTCTAGACAACAAGCACTTCCTATTATAGTCCGTTTCAGGCAAATTTATATTGTGGAAATGAGATAAATATAAATGGTGTTCCATGCTCCTTAGTTTGAGTAACATAAAATGCCAATATTAAAAAATGCCAATGTCAACATTTATGATCATTGTTTAACAAACGCTGTCTGTTATTAACTCTGTAAATGAGCACAGATACTGTTCGTTGGAAATATAGCACAATCAATGATAATCTGAAACAGTCTATAGCGAAAAATGGGCAGTCTAACCTTGATCGTCTGGCAGCCATATTGCTGGTTGTGAAATAACAAAGGGAAATTCAAATTATGCTTGGATGTTTATGTTAACAGATAAAATAACAGATTAATTTCATTTATGGATTAATAAAGTATAATAAGGTATGTACTGAAGCTTCTATGTAAACTTATGTAAATTAATATACAAGGTTGATCATTACAGCGGTGACAGACATGTTAACATGTGACAGGCCTACACTGACATACAAAAACATGTTGATGGAGGCTGACAAAAATATACTTTTAGTGCATTAATTCAGAGTTTTTTTCAATCAAATTGTTATCTACCAGTTTTATAAATATATTCACAATCAATATGTATTATTTTAACACTGGTTTTGTGAAATAAATTAACGTTGTTTGTGTTTACAAAAAGACCCCAACACTTTTTTCAAGACTTAATGTAACATAATTAACATGTGCAGACTTTTGTGTCACGCAGACTAAGGTGACATGAGTGTATACCTTTTGTACCTCTTTTTTAAAAATCTACCATGAACAAGGTTTTTTTTTAAATATTATTATTTACCATTCCCTATTACAAAGGCCTACCGCCTACCCAGGGTGAAAACAGGGGGCAGGAGCTCAAGATAAAAACCAGATCGTGTCATCTGAAGATACACGTACATGTATAAAACTGTTACATTTTTTTTACACCAAAACAAAATGTCTTTTTGGTACCTCTGAGAGAAAATACTAAATGTAAAAAATATGTCAAATTATTACATTAATACTTACATCAGTCTTTAACAAAGAATATAATGTGTCCACAAGATCCTGTCTTCCTTCTTCAAAAAATAAACTGAAATGTCAAAAGGTCATGATAAATCCACTGAATTAAAGGATCACAATTTACAAAAAAAAACATAGTATGGAGTAAATATTAGCTTAAATGGATAATTAAAATATGTAAATACGCTTTTGTTATAAATGTTTAAATTGGTCCAAATAACATCATTTGACTTCAAAAACTGACTTTCATAACTGCATGAATCTCAGTTTTGCAATACTTTCGGCAAAGCTTTATACACTTAGTTATGAAATGCTTCACGCTAATGTGCTATGACATATATACTGTAGATAAAACAGTTCTGTGCTTCATACTTGCATTAACATAAAAAATATCACATTCAAATATACATAAACATAATCAAGATATCACATTATTGTATATAGTCATTTTTAAAAGCTACTAAGTAAGTATAGTCTAAGACATCTTCTCTTACCAGTCTGCACATAAGATGTAATCAAACTTGTCCTGCAAGTCTGCATCCACACCACTGGGACCCCACTTCAGAACTCTTAAAACAAAAAACAAAAACCAAAAACAAATTTATATTATCTTGTACATATTTTAAATAATTATTATGTTTATCTAATGTTATACTTTAATGCCAGTTATCTGCTATTTAAAAAAACAAAAAACAATTACATTTAATCTCACAAAACCCAGTAATATTTCCTTTACATTAAAATATAAATTTATACATCATGGTTTTAAAGAGCACATTGATTTCTTAATCATCAGCCAATTATGTCAAACATTTGGTAATTCTGATATGTAGTCTTAGTGGAATATGCACAACTACATGTATACATTTAACTGTTTAAGTAAATGTATACTGTCTGTGATTAAAGGGACATAACCTAGTTTTTAAACACTACAACATATTTGTTACTAATAAAGGTGTTTTTAATAATTTAAATTAGGAGTACTTACATTTTATTATTTAGAATATTCATTTTCATACACCTGAAGTGGTTCTGGTCATCTATGTTTTTGTTATAATCCAAAATGTATTTTATCATAATACTAAAAATGAACATTTATCTGAGAAGTAATGGTTATCGAGAGAGGGTCTAATTTATTTTTAGACAATATTATCAGGTTTAAATATCATGAACTTCAGCTTCACTCTGTTATAATCTTATCCAAATGTTTTGCACGTTTGTAGATTAACTAAACTTACTGTCCATTTTCACAGGCTAAAACTAGGGTCTTCGCCTTTAATATATAAGCATCTTTTAAGCTGTCATTCACCAATCACCAAATGCTGAATGTGGCAAATATACTTCATATACTAATTGACCAAAAAATTAATTTGAAAATTACATGCCCTTTGTAGACCAACTGTCATTCTGTCTGTCTGACTTATTAAACCTTAAATTTGACAGCCGATTCTTTGGCCAAAATGTTGACAAAAATGTTAATAATTATCTGTGTTTAGCTTAAACCATGCATACTACAAAAAGTAACATAAAAATAATGTCTGAGTGTAATGGATTAGTTAATGAAGGAACAGAGTCTACTTTCTTAACTTTATAACTACCTGGTATTAACTTGTGTCGAACCAAACATTTGATGATTTTTCTTTACAATGATATCAAGATCTGAAAAAGAACAAATATATTCACTTTAATAAGAGGTTTTTTATTTTGAACTGAGAACTAAAGACTTGAGATATTCACCAAATTGTCACAGTTTACTATATGATCCAAATCTATTTTCAGTATAAGTACAGTCCACTCAAAAGTGGAAACCTAGTCATTAAAATATCATATTAAACTAGTCTCCATCACATACCATCAATCAACTAGCATAAAAACTAGTGTTGCTGGCAATACTAAATTAATACCATTGAACCACCCATAAGCATTAAAACAGGTGAATGCAAATAATATTAACAAGTAAGTAACAGTTTTATCTGCCAAAATCACAATGAAATGCCTTTATTTATTTACTGATGAAGTTGAACAAAACAGATTAACCTACTTTTTATGGAATTTTCATTTCCATCAGTAAGTTCCACACATGATGGGCTTGAATACACAGCAACCTAAATGTTGAAAAATAAAGATACAAACAAAGATGCAATACTGTATTACTGACTGGTATAATACTTAATCAATCAAACATCAGTGGTTCAAGAACAATGACATATAAACAGAGACTGAAATATTAATTTATATAACAAACAACCAAGACATCTATTTATCCATTAATCAATCCGTTAGTCTATATTTATCTGTCTGTAAAAAATGTTATGCTTGCTTAACATCACCCCAACCCTTTGTTTTTATTATTCAGCTACAATGCAAAATGTTATCTATGACGGAGAACACACCATTAGGCTCTTTTTTCAATTAGTATTAAATGGTCTGTACACAGTACATCATGTTGTGACTTACAATACATCAACATTGGTTTTAAGTGGGGAGTAAAATGTACCTACTACATAGGACCAACTTTACACTTCTTATACTTATACTCATGTTGATGCTCTATAAAGGAAACTAGACCTTGACTGATATTTGAGAAAAGCAAAGCTATACCAGTAAAAACAAAAAATCACAATTTAGTAATATAAGTTAATCTACACCTAGACCAAAAATGTGACTTTATAAACCAAAAACAGGTGCTTTTTCATTTTTCACAACTAGGTACTGAAAACTAAATCACAATTTTGTTCAAAACTCACAGACATTCCAGCTAAACATGTCATTCCTCCACCAAGTTCGCAGACTGCTTTACCACTGGAAAACAAACAATTATATTTCAGTACTTATCTAGTAAAGGTTATGGCACCCACAGACCAATTTCCCTATTACAAGTTGAAACTGAATTCAGATGAGTACATATTCCCACTTTAAAAACATGTCATTGATTAAAAATTTGAAACCAAAGATGTACTTTTACTATCCTGTGAAAGTTGACCTTTAAATCAAATTGAAATTTACTAAAAGTTACAAATATGATAGGCCTATCAGTTTAAGATTTTAACAGTTCTATAAGAGATTATTTATAAAATGCACAAAAGTATGCTAGCTATATAGATTTAACCAAATTAGTATATTTTTTAGTCAAACTAATTCAACTTAACACTTAATAAGAAGCTAAGTGGATGACACTGATTGCAGAAATGAATCCATATTGGAAATCAATGTATGTTTGAACTTCAAAAACAGTAAGTTTTCCTTACTCAAACCTGGAACAATTTTTTAAACAAAAATATGTCATCACTTCTTCAGAAGGCCAAATACCTGTAATAAATAAAACAGGAAAGAGTAACACAATGTATACATTCCACAATTACTTCCTGGAAATCTTCACAGTTTTTCAATTAAATTTTTTTTATCCTATTAAAGCAAAATACCCATGCTTTTAAAAATGAATGTTCGTCTGAAGAGGTAATGGTTAATGAAACAAGGTCAAGCTATTTTTGACAGTATTTCCCCCATTTTAAACATCACAGACGTTAGCTTCTTTCTGTTATAACCATATCCAAATGTGTGTTATAGGTTTGTAGATTAACTAAACTTGGTATCCATTTTTACAAGCTGAGACTAGGGTCTGTGCCTTTAATACATCAATAAACTTTTGCCATCCTAATAATAGTAGTTTGGCTACTCAGTGTCTGCAAGAGGTTAATATCTATCAGTAATGACTGCATGTACATTCATGTATATTTACAATTTGTTTTTTGATATATATATATATGTGTGTGTGTGTGTGTGTGTTTTTAATTAATGTTTACTATTTAATGTTTTAAAGCTGTGTGGCAATCTCATAAACTTGCATATGAATCATGATATGATACTGAACAAAATGTTCCCTTACACTTGAGTTTGAAGTTAAAATTGTAAGATCAAGCACACATTAATTTATGGACTGTTTACGTCAATCTATTATTAAACATCTGCACTGTAAGAAAGAGGTAATAAAAAGTTTAAATAAAACAGTATAGCCACATACACACATTGCCTGTGTTATTAAATCCATGAAGGGTTTCTGGTTTCACTTTGTCAGTCAGGTGTCTAGAAAAGAAGAAAAACATTATTTAAACAAATGGTGAAATTTAATTATAATAAACGTAGCACAAAATACAACTACAAGTCTTATCGATAATCTAACATATCTAACATCATCTAAGTGAATATGCTGCATAAACCACAATTTTATTCATATAGATTCAAGCACTTAATACACAATATCTCTAGTCACTAAATTTAGAACAAAGCCAGGGAATTTTCATTCAACCAAAGCAATGTTTAACTGGAGAAATACATGTACATTTGACACAGAAATGCTCTGTTTTGCCTTCACATAAGTCTATAGACAGCATGTCATGTGTCATGTCATAGGGTTTAACGTGCACATTCAGAACAAGCTGTTGTAGTGCACGCCTATCATGAGCGTATCATGAACACAAGAGCTTGCGAAGCAAGCTCTTTCGTCCAAGACAAAGTTGGGGGGGAATGTAGGAGGGACCGCCTGCACTGGCAGATGCAAGGGAGCACCAGCAGTCTGATCAAGATTGGTAGCAGGCAGTGGTGGTGGTGGTGGGGCTATGGAATTTTGAATGGAGCATTGATTATGCCAAACAGAAAAGGTGTGCATTTCAGTATGAAGGAATTTTTGGTGCAATTTTCAAACGGTCGGCCGAAAGATAAAACGAGATGTGGATACTTTTTTACATGCCCCTATCCAATAAAGGTTCAGGCATGCCCACCCCGAAGCCGGTCTCTGACTTCGCCAGGGAGCGATTTCGGGGCAGGAGGGTAAAAGGAGACAGCACGACAATATAGCCTCTATAACATGAAGAAATAATTAGCTTGAAAGGGGCTGTTATGTAACACTGTAATGAGAGAAGAAGGAACATGACAAAAGGAGGGGGGAGTTGTCAAGAGTAATTCAGTATTTTCCACACCATACATGTATATAATTTTTATTTATAACTTTAACTTAAGAGTAATAATAATTAAATACAAGAGGTCATGGTTAATTTACCTATTACAGATCAATTTGTTTAATACAAAAATTAATACCAAATAAAAATTAAAATTAAAAACCAAATGGGTAGGTGGGATAGCATTTTAATGTAATTTTAAACTGGCAAGTGAGTTTAGCGTTACAAAATGATACATGGTGATGGAGAGTGTGGGACAAAAAAGGCCAGATTTTGTGCTTTGTAATTGCTGAAGACACTGTGACAAATATCACATCAAAATTATCTGACAAGTTGTCACAAAAAAAAGGACTGTAATTCAACAGTTACACATTTGTAAGAATGAATCTAACTGAATCTTCTGGAACAACATTCACCTGACAGATAACTGGAACAGTGGAAATTCTGAACAAGTGTATTCCATCCATGTAGCCTCCTCTTCATTAGTGATGGCTGGCTCCACATCGAACAATCCGTAACACTGAAACCGTCTTACAGACACTAGATTCTGACAGGTATCTCTCGATTTGCTTCCTCTCAGTGCCTATCAAGCGAGCCAAAATGTTTTTTAAAAACACACATCAAACAACAAAACACAGACCAAATACAGGATTTAAAAAAAACTTTAAACCAGTTTAGGTCCTACAGAATATTTTTTAAACCTTTAAGATAACAAACTTTAACACATACACTTAATCAGTATACTTATATACAGTCAGACCTCGTTACAACAACCATGTTAGTCCCTGGGTCACTTTGTCATTATATAGAAATTTCTGGTATCGAATTATCATTAATTATCTCCATTGCCAAAATAACGTAACAACGAATACTAATTAATATTGACTGAATAGCATTTAAATAATTAATGCATTGTGATTATTATCAAAAACAACAAATGCACGTATATATACAGTGTATGCGCTTAACTTAATTTTTGAGTTGCCATCCGGGCAAGTGGTGACAGCACTTTCACTTGCCCGGTTCTATTTTCACTTGCCCAAATAATATTTTCTTTAAAAAATATTGCAACAGATTTTTTTAATTGGTCGCCAGGCAGGCAACCTTACTGTGGGTTTTCAGTCGCAAGGGGCGATCGGGCGACCGTTAAGTTCGAACCCTGTATATATTAAATATATATGTTTTTATAAAACATCATTAAACAAGGAGCATTCACTGTCAGTCCAATCAAGACACCTACCACTGGTACCTGTTTCGTTTACAAAATATCTTGAAAAGAGAAGATTTTATTGTTTGAAGTTAATCCTTTAATTGGTTAACTAATGGCTTATTTGCAAAAGCAATACATGTCTACAGATTTGCAGACATTGGTTGCTCGGACAGCATGTGACACAGTCGGCTCACTACGAGATCAAGGATTCTAAGTGGCTGTGTGTGTACTGCCAACATGCTACAGTATCTGTGATTATGTAATGTCGTTGTAAAGAGATGTTTTCAGATGTCGGATGCACGTTTGTTTCTAATTTGCTGTGAATTTTGGTGTAATGAACAGAGTAATGATGATGTATGATTTTCCCCTACAATTTGTAGCCAGATGGTGTAAATGTTGTAGTAATGACGGTTGTTGTAACGAGATCTGACTGTATTATTGTGTATTATCAAGAGGAGTTATCGAACACCTTGTGTCATATGCTATATATGCAAATGGTCATTTTTCAACAGTGATAAAGAACTTGATATTGCACTGTCTAAATTAAACACTGAGAGGCTTTAAATACAGTGCTCAACATACTTTAATACTTCTGTAAAAACAAACAACAACAACAACAAACAAACAGTTGAAACATGGTTCCAAAAGTTTTGAATACCAGCTATATACAGTCATGTAACCATTTTCGGATGTGGAAAGAACCACACTTTTTATGTCCATTCAGACTATACAACACCATTTGTATGCATGTGATGTCATTAAAGACTGAGACAGGACTAAAAGTTTTATAAGCTTTGGCCCAGGTATTATAATTAAAATGTGTCTTAAGTCAGTGAAATGTTTATTTGCCACTTGCTAAAGCTTGTAACAAAACAAAATTAAATTATTTTACTCGGGACATAAAACTGATAATAATTGGCAACTCATTTATATATATGGCTAAAACAATATTCTGCCCATTAACTTAAGAGCCCCGATGGTTTGTATAGACGTGTAGAATAAGGCTGTACAATCATTGAATAAAAACACGTCCTTGGATAAATAGCAAAAATCTGTCTAAAATCGCTATAATAAAACACCTCTGATAATATTTGCCATCTCTTCTTTGCTTTTACACTTTTGTTATTGAGATTTTGTGACAAAGAAGTGTTTTCAGTTTGCATGGTACACATGGTTCTCACTCTTAGTTACTGTTTACGTTTCTTTTTATTTTTTTTAACACAACGCCATCTGGAAAGCAATCGGTAACGTTCGCATCATTTAGTATGTTACGGAAATGGACGAAATTAATTTATTAGCAGTTACGAACATACTCGAAAATATCCGATTTGGTATAAACAAGTCTACGCAAGAGAAAAACATGCGGTTTCATAGGAACCATCGAAGTCTTAAGATGGCTGATACTATTTAACAATTCAACAAAATGCTTCTCAGTACTGCCAGTTATACAAACGAGGTTCTTAGCAAGGTTACAGTGAATAAAATATGTGATTCATTGCAAGATGAACAGTTGCGAATGGTTTCTTTACGACAATGTAAATTGTCAGACACTGGTTTTAAACGAATTATGAAACATTGTGGAAACTCTAAATATTTATTGCAGTTGACACTTAATCTAGGCATCCTTGCAGATCAAAGCAGGATTGAACTTTTGGGACAAGCTTTACGAAGAAACAAAACATTAAAAGGTCTTTTGTAAGTGAAAACAATCATTATATTCCAGGGCCGTACCCTCCGGGGGGGGGGGGGGGGG
>JAECMU010097121.1:6829-16972 GCA_016106625.1 Dracogyra subfuscus | reverse complement strand
CCCCTTAAAAGAACCCTCTAAGAAAGATGATAATAGTAATAATACAAGTAGTTTAATTGTATCATACAACTTAAAAATGTGATCAATATTTGCAATAATTATATGAATACTTGTTGCTTATATTGTTACAAGGCATAACAAGCGTTTTCCTGACACTGAATGCAAAAATATAAATTTGAAAACTGACTTGAAATAATTGAAAGATAATTAATTAAACTTTTTAAATCTTTAAACTGGTTTATAAAGTTTGCAATAAAATGTCAAACAAAAATAGTACTGACTGTTTGTCGGACATTGGGCTTTCAATCACAGTGACTAACTTAATGCAGTAACCACCATATCATGTCATTGGGAAATGGTTTATTATCCAGTCATCAAGTACCTATGATCAGTCATTACTATTGTAGTCCAAATTGAACATAGCAATGTGTTATTGCCAATTTGGGTTCACCTTGGATTATTTATTAAAAAAAAATTAATCGACATAATAATCATGGGAAACGAAATTTCGGTTCTGTGGTTTTGTTGACACGCTACCGGTAACGATTGTTACCGTGAAATCTGATGGCCTGAAATAATATATATATATTTTTTTGTTTTTTGTTTGTTTGCTATTTAGAAAACAATAACTTGCACTAAATCCCAGAGTTTAAAAACAGGCATTCCTGGTGGGAAGGACTATAGCATTAGTTACAATCTTATAATGGAAATGTCTATCTGCACCTCAAAGGACCTTGTAGTTGTACGGAACATTTTGTTAAGGATTCCGTCATGATTTTTAACACGTGTCAGAGATTGCTACACAATTTTTCAACATTAAACAGTTGCTAATCAAGTTTCATCTAACTGGAAATACTATCATAAATTTATTTTTATTTTTTCAGGTTGACTCGTTATGAGAAGACCAATGAGATGTTGATAAACTTTAACATGTTGTCAGCTCAACGATGTGAAACAACAAGCCAAGACTTCAAGAAACACACCCAAATGTTGTATGAGATGAAGAAAGATCTTGATATTGTTTTTAAAAGAATTAGGCAAGAAAATATTTCGTTAGTTATTATAAAACATTTAGTGAAATAATGAGTTTCTTTTACGTTAACAGATTGATTAGGTTAACCGGTTATTAGACTGCAAAGGTGATTTTGAACCTAGAGAAATTTGTGCACATAAAATCTAATTTTTTGGTCCCTACTTCTAGACTGAATATCATTTATTGTGACTAGACAAAAATGAAGACCCATACTCCCATTCCATTTAAACAAATAAATCCAAATTAACTTTTGCAGCAAACTGTTCTCAATATACATTGTACATGTAACTAGGATGGAACATAGCCCAGTGGTAAAGCAGTCTAGAATCTATCCCCATTGGTTTCATCATATGTATCAAAGGCTGTGGTATGTACTGTCCTGTCCTGTTTTTATACATGTGTAACGTGCACTTGATCAGTTCAATTAATATTATTAATTTTAAAATGCATTTTATTGGTTTAAATTTTAGTACACTGAAAGCAAACTGTAATGTCACTTGTTTAAATTTTCAGGACACTGAAGCAAAGACTAACAAAGATGCACCCAGAAGCCTTTGCAGGTATGTGGAATCATTGCTTACTTCTCCAAAGAAATCTCATTAGATGTCTTACTTTGGTATTTATAACCATTGTATGTGGTATCACTGCTTACTTCTCCAAAGAAATCTCATTAAACGTCTTACTTCAGTATTTATAACCACCGTGGGAATTCTCAGATCAGCTGTTTTCCTCTCATGGAACATTGCGTTTCCTCACATTTTAATCATCCTTTCCTCCAAAATATGTCACATGGCACAGATTTTAACCAGGGATTTCCAGAATTTCTGGAACCCCTCTAGATTTCCTCTTTTTTACAGTTCACCAATTCCCACCCCTGATTATTAGATTTGTATTATAAATATACAGGTATTAACCCGAGAAACATAAGTTGTATACATCATATTTTAGTTTAGTTTGCTTTCAGTTTTAGTCTGTTTAGCAGTTAAAAAGTAGCCTTTTTATGGGGAAAACAGGTTTCCTTTTTTCACTCTAGACCAAGTGTTAGAATACAGCATTAGAAATAAGCTGGTACATCAACAAATATTTTCTTTGGTCTAAGTAAGTGGTTTGTTTATTTATGTGTACAGATGTTTTCTATAGCTTAGAAAAAAACTACTTCGATAATTTTTACTTTGTTTACCATGGTCCCGTTCCACGAAGCGATCCTAACCCTAAGATTATCTACCGGCTAAAATCGCTTCATGGAACGGGGCCCTGGTAACCATTAAAGTACATTTTGCTTGTCCAAGATTGGCAGCACAAACCGAATGCTGTTGTGGCGTCATCTAACACAAATTTATCTTTTTTCATTTAGCTTGCAGTGACGTGTGCAATATAATTGAAGTGGAAAATAACGAGGACACAGGGTCAAAAGACGATGTTCAGACAAGTGGAGCATCATGAACAACTGATGATAGGCCACTACTTATGAGGGACAATCTGTGCAATACCATAGAATGTTTCTTTTTCTGTTGTGTTACCGAAGTGACAAAGGACTTTTTATCTGTTAAATTATTCAAGCTGTACTGTGTATAGTTTTGTGAAATGTAAAATCAAACAAAATATTTATTGTTACAATGCTGTGAAAAACAGTGGACTATGGAAGTTCTTGGGAGTTCATTTGTATAATCTGTTTATTGTGTATATATGGAATTAAGGCAAACTGTTGCACTTTAAACATGACCACCATATCTGCAAACTGACACTCATGTCCACTGTTATTGTTTTATCTACAGTTGTCATTTTTCATAGTGCTGTTCTGATGAAGTTTATTGAGCACTGCTCTCCAGACCAATTAATAGAATACTTAAAACTTTTGTGATTGAATATAACCAGCCTTGGTAGTGCTATGGTTAAGTCATCGGACACTGCAGACCAATTAATAAAGTACTTAAAACTTTTGTGATTGAATATAACCAGCCTTGGTGGTGCTGTGGTTAAGTCATCGGACATAAGGCTGGTAGGTACATGGTTTGCAGCCTCGTACCAGCTCCCACCTACAGTGTGTTTTAAAGACTTAATTGGTAGGTGTAAGACTACTACACTTTCTTCTCTCTCCTACTGTCCTGGACAGACAGCCTATATAACGTAATTGGATCCAAGCACGAAAATAAGTTAAAATTAATTTAATATAGCCACACAGAAGACTGTTACTTTCCTTCTGTTTCTATGGTCTATGGTATTCTAATTTACAAATGTATTTCAGTTTCTCATAGGCTAATAACATTCTGTTTGATTTTTATATAAGTAAATGCAACATTGTTAGATACATGTCTTAATTATTTTATGCAACAAATGTTGTGAAATGTTTAAATAAACTCAGATTTATCACTTACAATAGTTAGATCTTTTTTTATTTAATAGTTTTTGATACAGAAAAAAAAGAGAACAGTGTACCAAATGGAACCAAGTTTCCCTGATGCATAAATAAATGAATATAAATTGATCTTTACTTGGTTGATGGAAACTGACGATGGAGGACCAAATATCATACAACACCCAATACTATTTTTACAACTGGCATTTTTATTTACAAATGGAAACCCAAAAGAAATTTATATTTTAAATACAAAACATATTTAAATTCATGAACCACTGTCAAGATGTTCTTCATATACATTCATGTGTAAAATCAGGCACTGAAGTTAGTTTAGCACAAACACCTAAATTTTGCCAAGTTGTGTGCTGTTTAAATTAAAATCACACACAGAATTATCCATACGAGAACGATGAGGAAGCGATTTTAACGATTGAAGCACACCGATTTATTAACCATTGGTTATTGAATGTTAAACATTTGGTCATTTTAACATAGTCTCAAAGAGGAAACCGTTTCTATGCACCATCCCAATGCCAGGATAGCACCTATCACAGCCTTTGATATACCAATCATGGTGCACTGGCAGGAATGATAAATAGCCAACTGGGATTGATTCCTAATCAATAGAGCACTTTAGCACTGAGCTACGTCCCTCCCCATAAGAACAATGATATGAATGAATAACAAAATATGAGCAGGTTTATGAATTGGAATCTTGATAAATGTGTTGTAATTTATGGTAACCTGTACATGGCTTACCAGACACTATCACGTTTCCTGCCAGAAAATAATTTGAGGATACATAATAAAAACAAGTGTTCATATTCATAAATGCCCTTACCAAGTGGTTATGGGATGAAAATCTTTTGAAATTGAACACTGCATTTGATGTAAACTGCAATTCTCCAACTGTAATCTTATCTAAAAACAAATTAAGGTACATGTGTATATCCATTAATTTCTAAATTTTAGGAGAAGTAATTTTACCTTTTGTACCCTCTGCCTCTGGCAGAAACCCGGATTGTTTATTTTGATGCATGGAAATGGAAACGAACATGTAACAGCATGTCGCATGAAATATATGTATTTCACATTCTTGATTACCGTTACTAGCTTTCACTGATAACCACCATGCAAACACATAAGTCATGTTACATACAAATTTAATGTCTTTATTTCGCAACAGCGTATTAAGTCTTTCATTAACAATCGTCATGAAAACAAACCAGTCATCATCATAATTCTCAAATACTTGTTAAATAAATTAGGGTAGCTTTTTTAAATGAACTACATTTCACCCAGATCCAGTCTCATCTGTATACAAACTCAACTTATTCCCAGAAAGTGCCACAAGTGCATGGAAAATGTTGATGTCTCAGCATATCACCATTCTACAGCAGGTCCAAGATACCCATGGGACATTCGGCCTTCGAAATTCACACCAGCAATCAACAGTGCTGTTACAAAATTAATCTGCAGCAGCATTTTTAGTTATTATCTGTACAAAATTGCCAAATTTTGAAAGCTGGACATTTATTATTTTACATCCAAGTATCCAGGTCATGATATCATAGTAGAATGAAGGCAATTATCTTCACAAAGACTGCAGCCACCAGAACTGTTGTCAGATCATAATAAGGTAGGTCTGTAATGAGTGATTTAAATATCATGAAGATACTTCTTGGTTAAAGTAGCCCCCATCAAATCATATCAGGAGATGTCCCTTTTCTCTTTCGTTCTTAAGCTAATCCATTATGTCAAGTTATTCCTATACAAGAAGTACAGCATTTATGCATCCATCGTTTTCTGGATTGTTTGTCACTTGTGCATACTTTCCTGAAAATAAAATTATATAGTTCCATTAAAATTGGTGAATTAAAAATAAATATATATGTTTTTATAAATTTGGTTAATCTGCAATTTTTGTGTACTTTCTACATAAGAAGTAAACAACAACAATTTCTGCTACTCAAATATGATGTACTATCCTAAAATCTTTTTAAAAAACCACAACAAGGAAAGATAATGAAGAAAAAAATAAGAAAAATAGTGTACTTTTTTTTAAATGCCAGACATCTTTTCTCATAAGAGCAAACTGTAAGTGGGTACTTACCCCATATAACTTTTCCTCCTTGAGTAACTAAACCCAATTCACTAATGTTAACCTGAAAAATAAAACAAATTGTTACTCATTGTTAACCAAATAAGAACATTTATCCCGCAATCACTGTATACATTGATAGGATATGATGACTAGATAAATATGTTTTTTGTCACTGACCAAAAATATAGATCACGTGACAGTACAGTAAATACAAATAACTTTTAGTTTTACAATAACAATACAAAACGTGTATATTTAGAGTTTAGAAATGCTTTTTGAATGTGACAGAATGTAGCTAGTGTATTACAAAAAATTACATCATGTATCTTGTATGATGTCATACAGCAAAAGCCTTGCTAGGTTGATGATACTCAATTTGCTAACACAAAAATGGAATAAATAATGATTTTCCAACTATTGCAGAATTATTTGACAAGGTTTTTTTTGCACTAGCCACCGGGCTAGTAATAATAGTTATTTACTAGCCCAACACTGAATATCACTAGCCATGGGAGTGGGGCTACCATAATCTAGAAGCCCTGGCTTTATCCTGCTCAGGTAGAATGGCAAATGCAGCTGCATTCACCATTCCAACCGTTAGGATAATGCCGATGTCTTAAGACAGTAACCAGCTATTCCCTATGAATCATAATTTGGTAAATATATTGTCAGAGCTCGAACTTAACAATGACACTGCCAGCAACTGCCATTATTGTGATATAAATTGCTGTAGGTCAGGGGTTCCACTGACGGCACTCTTATGCTGCATGATAAAAATTACAGCAGTCTCAGTAAAGCTTTACTAAAGCTCCCCAATGATGTCAAAATGTATACACAATTCTGTACATATGAAAAAGATTTTGTACATGAAAATAACCTTTCAGTCATGTTTATTTGCTATTTATTAAAAATAAATTGCCATAGGGAGCTCAAAGTTGCCGTCGATAGGCGATTCAGCCACTGACCCACGGCTGTTTAAAAAAAACAAATTGCTGTGGGTTACAAGGTATACATATTCCCAATCTTTAAAGCTGCATTATAGAACTGGTGTAGCATGGATTTTATATTGGTGAGGAGAGGCATCCATACTGTGAGATATGCCATACTTTAAATAAAAAGAAGACTGACAAATTAAAAATGTTAGGCAATTCTAAAGTGAGATATTTATTCTATGGAATACCTCAATAACAGTTCCCTTAGTAATAACACCTAGAGATGTGTACATGGGCGAGCTGGGGTTCTTCTTGACACCAATAATAGGCAGGTGAAATGTTGCTTTCAGCTCGGGGTGTGTTACATGTGCCTTCTTGAATCTCAACCCCTGAAAATAATCATTAAGAGATTTAAAAAAAAGAAGAAGACAATTGGGTTAAAGGGTATTCCTACAACAAACCAACATCCAACCCAAGCATAAGCATAAATTTGTACAAATAAATTTAATGTAAGAAGAGTCATACAATTACATTAGGGCTACTCCTAGACACTAAGCCAAAAACAAACCCCAGTAAAACAAATTTTAGAAAAGAAAGAGGTAAAATACTGGTAAGCAACTCAAGTTACAAGCCAAATCCAAAAATAAATGTTTGATATTCTCTCAAAGACAGATTTGGTAAAAGTATTCTTACTCTGCCCAATGAACATGAAATGTACACTTTAAATCATGGCATTAAAAATATATATTAGTAACACACGATAAAAATATTTCCCACACGTGACATCTGGCATTTTCTATTATATATAACATTAATAATATCTCAATCAAACTCCACAAATTGTGTTAATTTGTCAATTGTATTCTCTACATACGGCAACCATGTATTCTCTGAACATGGACAGTTTAGCTGATTAAATGATATAGAGCATTTGGAGATGTCCTATTCTCTGAATCAGCTGTCAGGGCTTTCCCCAGGATGTTTAGCTGATACGGCCCGTGCTCCCTTAGCCAGCCAAGTAAGTGTCTTCATGTCTGGTAAGTGCCTTAACTGCAGGACCGTGTCGGCTTAATTTGTAACATGTATATAAAACAATGGAGCTGTGATCCGTAACGTCATTCACCACACATTATCACACTTCCATTTGGTATCTGCAATTCTTTAGATGTTCACTTTGAGGTCCATTGATCGCACCGTTTTAATTGTCGGCGGGCTGGTGCTGGTCACATGGTACCAAATAACGGCTTGTTGTAATAATGTCTGTATGTTTGGGAATTACGCATCAAGACAAATCAAAGAAAATACCTATTAATTGAATAAACATCTTTGAAGGTAAAATTCTTGAGTAAAACATTTTAACGGCATGCATTCGACATGTATGACAGCGATTCAATTCTGGAAGATATGTAACTTGCTATTTTAATTTTGTAAAATCTTTGAACCAAAGTAATAAAAACAAACCGACAATGCATGTCAATTTGAATACATATGCCAGTTCATGGCCGAAAGCTATCCCAAGGGCTGAGAAAATGTTCGCTATACTGGTCTGTGCGCTTCACATTAAACCAAATGGACACGACGGGTAACATCAATCAAATAGTTCGCGAATGTTAGGATGAACATTCGTTGGCTGAACTGAGGAAAGCTCTCCGCGTAATATACGTCACGCTTCAAAGTCAGCTGACACTCATGTGCCAAGAGACATTGTTGAGGACATGAACAATACGAGTACACAGGTACACAGGAGTAAATCTTGATGTAAATGTGTAGAAAAACAATAGCTGTTTGCATCAATGAATACCTAATGGCAGTTTCATTTATTTCCTTTGTCTTTGTTAATTTTGTACCTATGGTCGAGAGCACGCACTGAGATCGCGATTGCGGGAAATGAACAGGCAGTATTTATACAAATCAAACATACACTGAATTAGTTTACAATAATGATATTTGTTAGAAAATGGTAGATATATATTTGTTAAACTGTGAGGTGACATTTAATAAGTTAGCTGGATTTTGAAAAGACCGTAAAATTTCATTTTATTAAGGTTTTTTTTTTTTTTTTTTTTTTTTTTTTAAATGGAAATACTGTGATATCAGCATTCTTAGCTTAGGTATTTTACAAGCAGACATTACAACAGGCATTTAACACGATGCTGAAATCAACAGCAACAATATGGCGCAAATTATGAAATTATTAGGGCTGGGGAATTGATGGGTTATTTTTAAAAAAGTCACCCCCCCCCCTAAAAAAAACCCCAAAAATGTTATAATGATGCTAAATATGTAAGCGCTTTAAACAAATCCTGGGGAAAGGCCCGAGCCGTATATATATATAGATTTGTTATGTAATGGAATTATGTACCGTTTGCTTGTTAAATGGCATTTCTTACCATTGGTCTTATAAATCGTTCAAATTTCGGTGGCTTTCTTGTGAAACCTTCCCCAACATACGTCACTTTTGTTACCATTCTCTTCCATGCTTTTCCTAAAAGTAAAATTAGCAATTTTAACACAAATAACATTTATAACAATAGCTGCTGTCCTCTATCCACCCTCCCTCTTGTTGGCAAAACAAAGAACTAATTTTGATATTCCGTATAATAATAATAAAGCGGGCAGCATAGCCCAGTGGTACAGTGCCCGCCTGATGCGCGGTCGGTCTAGGATTGATCCCCGTCAGCTAACCACTGGGGTTTTTTCTCGACATAACCATATGTTCGACGCCGATATAACCGTAATTATAATGTGTTGAGTGCGTCGTTAAAATTAAAAAAAAAAAATTCAAATAATAATAATTTAAAAAAGTACCAGGTTTTCTTTTAAGATTACTTTTCAGATTTATCAAATGATTAACATCCAACAACCAGTGATTATTAATCACTGAGCTTTATCTAATGGTGGCATCACATAAAACAAATGTTAATTGTTATACACAATAACTTTCTGTTTAAAGAACATTTCTTCTCCAAAATTATATTCTCAAATATACATTCAATATACAGTATAACCTCGATTTACCGCCTACTGTGGTACCTACGGGATTTTGGCGTTATATCGAGTTGGCGTTAAAGTGAGGGTGCCAAGGATGCGCCACCAAACATATTTTCCATTTGATACATCTGCATGTACTAATTGTCATACATTTTGTTTAAAATGACAATAAACAAAAACGGGGGGAAAACGGTAACATTAATTTTAATTTGTCAATGAACATCGGAAATATAGAAACGTAAACATGTAGGCATACGGTGAAACTGTAAAAAGTACAGTAAATTTGAATAGCACAGTGTCAAAGTCAATCCTTTTAAAAAAAAAGTCCAGAATATTTTTCTGCTGTGTGCTCGTAAGAATTAACTCGTTCACTCTTGTTTGGAAACAAATCATCTAATTTAAATCGGACTCAAATGAATGTGGATTACCTTCTATAAACCGAAGAACTGTTTTGATCGCGACTCGCACATTACCCAGAATGGTCCGATCAAATCCCTTATTGTCACGTGATCATCAAACCGGCTTTTTGTCTTGTACCGCTACTTCTTTGAACTGCGGAATCACTGCACTGACAACTAACTGTCACACAGTGGTGTTGTCAATCATTAGACGATAACAAAAGTAACAACTCCTGTAGAGCTTAATTACGGCCAATGTACTCCTGTCGAGCCGCTTGTTTATAGCTAATTGAAGCACGGGCGATACAATCGAGAGGACTGTAACA
>JAECMU010097117.1:0-11722 GCA_016106625.1 Dracogyra subfuscus | reverse complement strand
TTCCTAGTTGTGAGCTTTTCATCAAAGAACAAAGAAAGATTACATGTGTAGTGTCTAAAATTCGGAGGATTTTTATCCTTGAATATTTATGTTTTATTAAAGTTATTTTCAATCTTAAATACAGCCAAACCTGCTCTAGGGGCCACCTGTATTAAGAGGCCACATTTTAATTCACCGAAATCATCTAATATAATATAAACCGACCTGTTTTAAGAGCCACCTGATTTAAAGGCTGTTTTTTAATACTTCCTTTGGTGGCTGCTTAACACACATTTGACTGTAGATAATAGCAAGTTTCAAGAGTGAGTTTATATCAGTGAGTACCTCTCCAACGCCGATATCATTTTAACTAGTTGTTAGGGTAATAATATCAGTGAGTACCTCTCCAATGTTGATATCATTTTAACTATTTGTTAGGGTAATAATATTAGTGAGTACCTCTCCAAATGCTGATATAATTTAACTAGTTGTTAGGGTAATAATATCAGTGAGTACCTCTCCAACGTTGATATCATTTTAACTAGTTGTTAGGGTAATAACATCAGTGAGTACCTCTCCAATGTTGATATCATTTAACTAGTTGTTAGGGTAATAATATCAGTGAGTACCTCTCCAATGTTGATATCATTTTAACTAGTTGTTACGGTAATAATATCAGTGAGTACCTCTCCAATGTTGATATCATTTAACTAGTTGTTAGGGTAATAATATCAGTGAGTACCTCTCCAACGTTGATATCAAACCAGAGATCAGCCTCCTCGTTCTCCTCCATGAAGCGCATTTTCTGTCGTGAACAGTTGATGATCAGGAAAAACGGCAGCACCGTGATAATCTTGGTTAACTTGAGATGGGACAACTGGCTTTGAACCATGAACTGTTGAAGACAAGGTGAGAGTTATCAGTCTGTTATTAAATGGACAGTCTATTTTTAAATGGTTATGTCTTAGTTAAAATGAGATGAGATGATATTTTATTGATCAGAAAAAAGTCAAAAGGATTGCACGACAGGAAAAACCTATATAAGTGCTCTCCTACACGAGATGGACATCAGACAATATTCACAATCACATATAAAACATAATAACATAAAGTCCAATGGTATAAAGTATTTAGGGCAATCAATAATTTTCAAATTTTTTACAAGTGTACAAAGAGTACACTTTTGACCAATACCTTCCCCCCCCCCTAAAAGTGTACATACCCCAAATGAAAAATGTTGATTGACATTTTTCATTTTCAAAAAGAGTGTATGCTGGCCCCTTAACCCCCACACATGGTTTGTACACTCATGAGAATGTTGAAAATTATGGACAGCCACTTAACATTAATTAATATTTATTAATATATAGTAATAAAAGGTAGTGAGTAGATAGAATAGAAATGGGATACTAGTAGCAAAAATGACCAATTTAAAATAGAAATGTCTGTGAAAAAACATACCATGTACTTCTGCTGTCTCTCTTTCTCATGGCAAACTACAACACCAGTGCTTGCTACAGTATCGAGTGAAAACGACTTGGACCACTTTGACTCATACACCCGCAATCTGGTCTGTGAAGGAGAAAATACAGTACAAGACAACAGTTAAGACAAGATGCATCAGTTATATTAATTAAATCTATGACTGTTGTGAGGCTAGATAAGGTAGTGTATATGAATGGAAAGTTTAATAGTTAAACAAAATGTATGCATAAAATATAAAAACCAAAATTTGGAACCAGAATCTGGAAAGTAAAGAGGTGTTTGTTTGCACTAAATATATCATATACTCAGCAGTAAATCAGTGTTTAACATATGCTATTCTCACCAAATAGCAGCAAGGGATCTTTTACTTCCACATTCCCCCAGACAGAACAGATCTTACATAGCAGTTGTTGACCACAATGCTGAAATGGCAAAATGTCCACAGAATCCACCAATGGAGGATAGATCCTGTAAGCTAGCCAAGTGCTCTAATCATATGCTAAGTCTTATTTTACCACAGATAAAAGCTGAATTATAATTTACCTTTTTCTTCTTGTACTTTTTAAATCTGAAAAGCACTGGGTTGGAGACAGCACCACACTCGAACACAGCATCTGAGATGGAGCCCTGAAGTTAACACACAGACATTGCCTATATATTTAAAATATATTTACATATTTATTTTTAACCACTTAGTCACAGTCACTAGTTTTCTTGGTACGTACACCGTGTTTTGAACTACAGCCACTAGTTTTCATGGTATATACAAAGCATTTTAAGCCACTAAAACACCAGGATGGCTAAAAAACAACAACATTGGATTTGCAACGATTGATGTGTAATTTAATTGTACAAGAATAGTAATGTTTTATACTGTCTAATCACTGAGGTCAGTATCTTTATGGTAAGTGTCCTGGGAACAAACCTCAGCATAAATAGAGAATTATGTAACTGTTAAATGGCCCCCGAAATAAAACTTATACTGGACAAAGAATACAGAAATCCTTGTAGGATCTTTAAAACTAAGGTCAACTTTTTACCAAAGAACAATAACAGGCACAGATTTCAAATCCAAAATCCTGAAAACATCTTCAGATTTTTCATCCCTGGGCCCCAAAGGCAAGATACACATAAGACACACACTATTCTACACACCCTAATTTGCAGGGGGAGCTCAGTCTTGTTAACAATCCAGTACGGGGAATATATGTACAAATCCAGGGCCTGCGAGTGGTCAGCATGGATACTCAGACTCAGATACTTGTTCACATTCTCAATGTCTATATCAGTTTCCATGGTAATGGCCTTGAACTCATCCAATTCTGAAGAAATGTCCAGACTTCCTCTCCAATCACATCCCAGATAGTCACTGATCTGTGGAAATAAAAATGTTAATACCGAATTTATTCTCACAAAGTAAAAAGTTAAAGGCAGTAAATATATTTGCTTTTCTTTGGTCACTCAGTATATATGAATTAACCGTTAAAGCAGATACAATTCTTACCGAAATGAGCAGCTTGTAAGTCTTGTTAAGGTTGACAGTGTAGAGTGGAGTGCTCTCCCCATGGGTCAAGCTACTTGTTGATCCAGTACCCTACAAAACAAAGAAAACCACCGTTTTTATAAATGCATTGAAAAATCTGTCAACAACAAAAATTAAAACACACATTCATCAGTTTGATAAATGCATTATAATTTTTTTAATGAATATATTACACACAAAAAACACCATTTGAATAAACGTTATGCGTAGTTTACAAAACACATTTCTACACACCAGAGAAAACACTGTGAATCATTTGAAAAGTAAATTACAGATTACCTTACATATGTCTAAAAATAACCATAGATCATGAAAATTAGCTGATTATTCTACATACTGATTAATTTATCATTGGCTGTTGAATATCAAACATATGGTATCTACCTTTCAAGCACATACCATGGATTTTGATATAGTTATGAGGTACTGGTTTGGAACCAGTAGGTCTGCTGAAGAAGTTCTATCCTATGACCCAAATATCTTACTGACTGACCTAAATTCCATCTCAAGTTGTTGTTTGAGTCACAGAACATACCTCTAAAGAAAACTGTATATCATATGGCATATAGTCGAGCTACTGAACATACTTCTAAAGAACATACCTCTAGAGAAAACTGTATATCATATGACAGGTAGTTGAGTTACTGAACATACCTTTAAAGAAAACTATATTATACAGCAGGTAGTTTTGTAACTGAACATACTCTAAAGAACATACCTCTAGAGAAAACTGTATATCATACGACAGGTAGTTGAGTTACTGAACATACCTCTAAAAACATACCTCTAAAGAACACACCTCTAGAGAAAACTGTATATCATATTGCAGATAATCGATTTATGGAACATACCTTTAGAGAAAACTGTATATCATACGGCAGGTAGTTGAGTTACTGAACATACCTCTAAAGAACATACCTCTAGAGAAAACTGTATATCATACGGCAGGTAGTTGAGTTACTGAACATACCTCTAAAGAACATACCTCTAGAGAAAACTGTATATCATATGGCAGGTAGTTGAGTTACTGAACATACCTCTAAAGAACATACCTCTAGAGAAAACTGTATATCATACGGCAGGTAGTTATGCATGGTTACAGGAGGATGCAGTGAAATTGTGTGGTATGGAATCGTCCTTGGAACAGTCTGTGCTGGATTCAAAGGGACCCCTTCTTTGCAGAGTACCTGAACAATACACATGTCAGTAATTAATAGTTGATGAAGTGTTTTAAGTTTGTGTTATTTAGTTTCAGCATTTTGTCTTCACTGAACATTTAAAGAAGACCAATGATCATTGATCTGTTAATGGTTTAGTGAACAAAAACGTATTCACTACCATTTTATGTAACAAAACAAGCATTCTGAGAGTACTGCTAAAGCAATACATGTGTCCTAATGGGTCCAACACATTTTTGTATCTCCTAAGTTCAAGGGACATAACTCTGTCAAACACAAGTAAATTACCATCAAATTTGGTACAAGATAAAACTATACACAAAGTATCAGCTGAATATCTTGAGGTTACTGCGGAAAAATTCTGGAAACCGATACATAGGACAAACAGACAGATAGACAGACAGACAGAGATAAAACATATAGTCCCCTCCTGTTGGACTGATATAGGATGAATACACTGGGGGACATAATGGAGACATCAATTTTGTTTTTTACCACGGTTGAAATTGAGATTGCATATTACATATTACCAGTGCACATAAAACATGAGAAAGTAAAGTATATGGGAATGTATGTTTGTTTGTTTTTTAACGACGCATTACAATTATGGTTATATCGGCATCAGACATATGGTTATGTCGAGAGAAAAAACCCAGTGGTTAGCTGACGGGGATCGATCCAAGACCAACCGCGCATCAGGCGGCCACTGTACCACTGGGCTATGCTGCCTGCTCACAGTTGAACAATTTAAGAAATTACAAAAACTGACCTTGAAGTTGAAAGACTTTTTCTCTTCATTTTGAGACTGACACATAAAATATTTACTCTTCTCCTTTGCCTGGACCAAGTCCTGCCACCAGAGGGGGTTGTATGTCAGCTCATAGCTACAAAGGAGAAACATAACAAAACAGATGTTTTAATCCCATTTCTTCACATGAACTTTAAAATAACTATGTTTTAATAAGAAGGTATTTATTGGAAATAGGATTATTTAATACAGAACTATGCCTTTGAGAGAGAGAGTGACAGAGAGAGAGAGAGAGAGAGAGAGAGAGAGAGAGTGAGTGAGTAAAATAGAGAAACAGATAGATAGATAGATAGATAGATAGATAGATAGATAGATAGATAGACAGACAGACAGACAATTATTTAATCCTTTAAGTCACATGGATTTTACTTACTTTAAGTCAGATGGAGCAACATACAGCTTGCAATGAAATGCCACAAACAAAGGGAGGTAATACACTTCCTGTGCAGCAACCGTCGTCAGTTTAGAGAATTCTGCTGTGCCAGCCAAAGACTCCATTGCTCGATATTTCTTGAGGTCCTCCGTTTTACACCAGACATCCACAGCAAGTGTCAGGTTGTTCTTAAGCTGTTGAATACAATGCAACATTAAAATATGTTTAAAAAGCAAACAAACAATAACTATTATAAATGTCATAAATATGTAGGTTAAAATGTATTAATTGTTAGAAATATGTTTATCAATAAACAAAATTAAATAGTTTAAACAGACTCAAAATCCATTTCCCAATATTTGCAACCTTTAGCATACAATATCTTCAACTTTTAATTGCATTGCTCTGTTTACAAATGACCTTACTGTACCAGTAATTAACTTGATTTTAGATCCAAATTTAACAAGCATTCTAATCTAAGACCCTCTGGGTAACAGTTTATCATCTACTAGCTGAGATAACAGATACTTTTTCACTGTTAATAGAAACACTTCTACACACCTGCAGAGGTGAAAACATCTTGATGACTTTGCTGCCATGCCACATGTCAATATCCAGAACAAAACAGTAGCGGGTACAATTCTGTAAAACAAACAGGAAATAAAACATGATATATTTTCTGGGATATTATAAGGCCACCTTTGTTAATAACAGCAGAGTTGCATATAAGGAAAACCTAGCTTTAACCTGATCAACATCCAAATCATCATCATCAACATCAACATCACCACCATCATCATTATCATCATGATCATCACCATCAACATGACCATCATCATCATCATCATCATCTTCTTCTTCACCAGCATTCACTTAATTCAAAATGTTGTGGTAACTGTTACATCTCTCAAGCATTTGTAAAATAGAACATGTACAAGAAGAGAAAACATGTAATTTCAATAATTGATAAAAGATACTCTACAAAATATCCAGTGGATTTTTAATTAAAGTTTGGTATTCTAATACATATATTACACATATATGTTGATGTTAAAAGCTTATTAAAGAAAACAAGCAAAACCTGACTATTTTCACATACAGGTACACTATGAACATAAAAAAACTTGGTTGACTAAAAAAGATTAAAAACTGCAAGAAAGCATTATTAAGATAAGATCTGATGAAGTCATAATTTTTTTAATAATTAGGCTTCAGATACATCATAAATGGAAATAAGATATACATTCACATACACAATATCACAAAGAATAAAATATTAATTTACAAAAGAAACACTATTTCTAACATTAAAAGAATTATCTACAGAAATAATGGTTAAACAAAACGGATCACTTTTTACTTTTCAACATATATTATACAACTGACTTTGGATTACTAGTGATGTGGTTGGTCGAAATTGTCAAATATGTTCTTGCTAATCAATAATATGATATTACAACTGAATAAAAAAAAAAACCCTCCAAAAACAGGTGCGAGGAGGTGAGTTTTTTTACCTGGTAAGTAATCATAAAATGTTACCTTTCTGGAACCAAATATTTGCCAAAGTCACAGTTAATTCATAGCAGGAATGGTACACACATATTTAAATTATTTAGCATAAAATACTCAATGGCTAAGGTTCACTATCAGTTAATTATTAAAATATTTGCCATGCTTTTATTTAAACTATTTAGTAAATATTTATCATATTAATATTGTTTATACTTTATTTTTAAGACTTGATGGCATTTTAACAAAGATAATAACAAAAAAATAAACATCAAATATATGTTTTTTTCTAAGTCTATTTTTCAACATAAAAGTAACATATTAATTCGATAAGAAAATACACATCAAGCATCCAATGTATAGATAATGAATGCCAAACTTACAATTTCTAATGAGATTAGACAGAAAAACAAACTTTGAGGTCATCCTTCTAAAAGATACTGATTTCCCATCTGACCAATTTCAGAGAGAATTGACTGTTTTTGTTTTAATATTACCAAAAGACTAAAGAAAGAAGACACTAATAATTTAAAAATGACACAAAAAACATGCTAAAGTTTTTTCTACAAATGACAACATAAAAGGGCCCAAGAAAATCAACAGGTTCTCAAATGGTACTGAATATTGTATTGATGTACTGTAGTAAATTTTACTTCTTGGGGATTGTAATTTGTTGTTATTTTTTGTAAACTTTTAATATGGCATCCATAGACAAATACTTATTATCTGTTTCTACATAAACAGTTAAATTCATATATCAAAAACAAAACAAATCTTAAATGGCAGTCTAATGACTATAAATATTTATTAATTGTTTTTTACCCTCACTGTTATTCATCACAAATACATAAACTTTGAGAATGCATCTTTGAGATATTCATATAAAAAGTTATCTTGACATCTGTGTACAACTCAGTCCAGACATCTTAAATTCAGAGTTAAAATAGCAAATAAAAATGTAAAAAATAAACATAAATTGCATTGATCAGTAGAACATGTAAGAACCAATTTATTGAGTTTTCCTAGGCCCATGTTAAATATCATACCTCCAAATCCATATCATCAGACTGAATAAAAATTAAAATAAAAAGTTCAACCAAAACAATTTTTAAGCATATAATGAATCTGACTGAAATCAGATCTTGTATCTTAACTCCACTCCATCTTGGTTTGTGTTAGATGATCTGACATTAGTCAATGCCAGTTCATGTCACACAGATAAAGACCTTAAGTTGGAATGTCCAGAAAGATTTGATTTCAGTTAGATTAGCATATAAATAAACCATTCTTGCAACAGACCATCAAAGAAATCCCCATTAATTACTGTGTTAATCATTTCAGTAAAAAACACGGCATTATAAAATGTCTATGCACAAGACTTAGTCAGGTATTTTTGCATGCAATTAATTAAATGTTTATTTCTGTATTAGAGTAATGTAATTTACTCAAAACATGTTAAAATAATGGCAGTTATTGCAAAATAACTGTTTTCAATGTCAATATGGTTTACTGTGTAGGCTATTTGCATAGCTTATAGATCAAAGGAAACCACTCTGCTGTGTTGATATTTATATTTGTACGGAAATTAAATACTTTAACTGTTACGTTTTGAAGCAATCTGGACTATTTATTAAAACTTATTTAAAAAACAAAAGGATGAAATATGTTGTACATTAAATTCAAGCATGCCATTATTTTTTTCCCTTTCCTCTTTAAAATGAAAACTATGCACTAAATAAAATCATACAAGCATTTAACTGAATTTAAAAAAGCAACCCTCAATTTAAAAAAACACCTTTAAAAGGCAAGTTTTTTCCTTTTGTCTTGTTAGCTAAAACATATTAACCAAATAACAATACTCTCAAGAAACAAAAACTGTAAACAAAAACAAACATTAAAATTCTCACCTTTTTCGGGTTTAGTGGGAGCAATTTGCGGCATGCCTTTTTGTGAAGGATCGATGCCAGTGGCTCAAAACCATCAACCTAAAAAATAAATTAAAGCAAAAATAAATTCAAGAAAAACTTTTGGTTCTTCCAAATCTAAAATGTCATCACAATGAATAGAAATGTACATAAAACGTTTGTGCATTGAAATAACTACTAAGTTTTAAAACCAACATATTAAGATATTATTTATAATCTTCTCCATGCACAAGAATAATTTAAAGTACGGTGAAATCTCTCAAAACCGGACCTTCTGTAAACCGGAATTCCCTCAAAACTGGACCCTCTGTAAAATGGAATTCCCTCAAAACTGGACCCTCTGTAAACCAGAATTCGCTCAAAACTGGACCCTCTGTAAATCGGAATTCAATCAAAATTGAAAAAGATTCATGGCCCCTTTTTAAATATCTGTATAGAAAAGAACCTCTCTAAAGCAGATAACCCTTAAAACAGGACGTTTTACTTGGTCCTATTAATTGAGCCTCTTGATAAAATGGTTATAAAATATTGCAGTCTTGTCAAATAAAATGTGACAGGATAAATGTTTATTATGTCCTGTATTCTGATAATTAATATTAAAAAACCCGTAATCCATATCTGAATAATTTAAATGTTGTCTATACTGTGATAATCAAAATGTTAAAGACACTAACCCTAATTATTAGGCAGTATAAAATACTTTTGGCTATGACAGACTTTTTGTATAATTAAATTACACATTACCAGTACTTAAAATATTTGCTTAAATAATAAATTTTGAAATAATTAAGTGTGTTTCTCAAACTGTTAAGTTTGCTTAATGCATTTTATGTGAAGGATGAAATACATTTTATGTGAAGGATGAAATACATTTTATGTGAAGGATGAAATACCTTTTTTGTGAAGGATGAAATACATTTTATATGAAGGATGAAATACATTTTATGTGAAGAAAAAAAGCATTTTATGTGAAAAAATAGCATTTTATGTAAAGGAAAAAGTACATGGCTCAGAAACAATGATCAATGACTTTAAGATATGCTTAACTATCACCTGAATTCTCAGCCTGTGTAGGTCAAGGCTGTTTCCAGACAGGTAGTCCTCGTCATCATCAAAGGTGTATGCCCCCGCACTCACCAGCATGTGACCCGCATCAGCCAATACCTTCTCCACAAACCCTCGCGAGTCTGGCATGCTGTTAATGGGAAAACATCAACCTTTGTTAGCACAGATATATAGAGCATTTTGAGAGTACTGCTAAAGCAATACATGTCCATACCAAATTATTGTATTTCATAAGGACAAGTGCTTTAACTTTATCAATATGGGTAAATAGCCATGAAAGTCAAACTTGATCTGTAACAGTACATGATAAAAGTATACATAGCATGTCAGCTCTGTAATCTGAGCCGTTGCAACACAAATGTCCGGAAAACTATATATATGACAGACAGACAGACAGACAGACAGACAGACAAGCATATGGACAGTGATGAAACCTATAGTCCCTTCTGGTTGGATTGATATAGATCTAATAAAGGAGCACATGGTATCGTAGACCAAATTTCAGTTACTATTACATCTTAAAAGTCCTGAAAAAAACCCAAATCAGAATTCATAGCTATAGTTAAACATTCCTTCTCTTCTTTTTTCTTTCTTTTTTTTCTCTTTTTACAAAGTACTGAAAACCCAAGTCTAGCTTTGGCACTTGCCAACTTCACCAAATGAATTTTAAGAACAATTAGTGAATTATATTATAATTTGGTCAAATAATTTCCTATAATTATAGATATATTACATGAAAACAATTGGGTTTCTGTAAATTATTTAAGTTTAAAATGAAATATGGTGAAATCTTCTGCTCACTCAGAAATCTAACTTACTCGTCTTTCTCTGTGCAGTCTTCATCACAGATAATCTCAATGTCGTCCTCACTCCCAGAACTCATTATCTGGTTGTTTTCGCCAGCCTTCAAGATTGTACAGTTCTTAACATGGTCATTGCGAATCTGGAAAAAGAATGAAGGAAGGAAATGTTTTATTTAATGATACATTGAAAACATTTTATTTTATAGTAATATGGTGTCAGACATGTGATTAAGAACTACACAGATATTGCGAGGAAAACCGCTGTTACAAACTTTATAAGCTACTCTTTTCGATTAGCAGCAAGGGATCTTTTTTATGCACTATCCCACAGACAGGATAGTACATACCACAGCTTTTAATATACCAGTCATGGTGCAAAATGTTATTACATAGTAAACTTGCATTTTGAATACATATGATAAAAAAGGCCAAAAAGATACAAAATATTTGTAAAAATACTGTGCAAAATAAGCAAAACAGTAAGAATTTTGTTTTATACAAATATTAACTTGATATTGTATTTAACAAATTTCATAACTGCAGACATACCAGCTGTGTTCGATATATAGCTGACCACATGTGAAGTTAGTGATCTATAGGATATGGGGATAACTGTTGTTTTGTTGTGTCATAGGGCGAAGGGAGGATTTAATGAAACAATGAAACAGAGAAATAGAGAATACTACTTGAGTGACCATTAGATACCATTTATCTTACAAGTTGTTTTAAAATGTTGAACAAGCGAAAGCGAGTTTGATAAGTTTTTAAACAACAAGTTGTGAGATAAATGGTATCTAACGGACACGAATGTATTATTCTATTTCTTACATACATCATATCCTCAAAAAACAGTTTTTAAGCAAATTTTAATATCTTTTTTGATGAAAATTATTTACAGTCGTTGTACTTGTAGCTGACTTACGCATCACAGACACATGGATATCAGGTTAACTATATGTCAGTCCAGGCATTGAATTTTAACTTTTGGGGTGCACGGCAAATGTTGCCTTCGTGTCAAGAACAAAAATTGGGGCACCAAGGCAAAGTGAAGGGG
>JAECMU010097096.1:0-15918 GCA_016106625.1 Dracogyra subfuscus | reverse complement strand
CACCCAGGATGTACAACAATAGAAAGTGTGGCACCTCACATCTAATCTACCTGCAAGAAAATGAGGGGTCACGTATCATTTAAGAGATTTAATTTATGTTTTTAATAGCAACCTTCATTTTTGCTGAAAATTGCAGTTCCATTTTTGGGGGTACCCCGCATAAGTTTCAACCTCTGGTATATACTGCATAACAACTGTATTACAAATAAAAGTATATTTATTTATTGTCAATGGATAATAGTATTTGCACAAATAATCAATGTCATATATTACTACCAATCACACCCACAGCTGCTTTTACTCCGTAAATATTTGACGGTGCACGTCGAACTCTGACACAGAACTCTCTTCTTTGGTACTATGCAACCTATATGGTCAATGTGAAGCAATTAGAACCAAGAAGATGACTTGTTTTCCTTGAAGTCAACACCCTAACAGTCTGGCAGGTCATTACTCTAGTAATATAATTACGTTTGTTTTATGGAGATAGAAGTCACACAGAACACAAACACAATCTGGCCTCTCGTGTCTGTCCTCACTGCACGGTGCATGCTTTTTGATTAAAACACAGGTCAGAACAGAACACTAAACTAGATTTATCGACGTCACATTCAAATTAGTATGTACACGGACACATAAAAATAGACAGGTAGGATATTGACATTGGACAAAAAGATCCAGAACATTTTGTATGGTTTTAAAAAGCAGATAGTTACTAGAGCATCCTGATTGGCCACTGGATGTCATAAATATGGTAATTGAGACATGTAGCCTCGGTGGCCTAGCGGTTAAGTCGCCGGACAACAGGCTGGTAGGTACTGGGTTCACAGCCTGGTACCGGCTCCCACCCAGAGCGAGTTTTTAAGGACTCATTGGGTAGGGGCGGGCAGCATAGCCCAGTGGTACAGTGCCCGCCTGATGCGCAATCGGTCTAGGATCGATCCCCGTCAGCTAACCACTGGGTTTTTTTCTCGACATAACCATATGTCCGACGCCGATATAACCGTAATATAATGTGTTGAGTGCGTCGTTAAAAAAAAAAATCAATCAATAAATAAATCATTGGGTAGGTATATGGCCGCTACACCCTCTTTTCTCTTTCACTAACAATAACAACTAACCACTAATTTCTATTCTGTCCCGGACAGACAGCTCAGATAGCTGAGGTGTGTGCCCAAGACAGGCGTGCGCTATAACAGCTTGCTCTGAATGTGCACGTTAAACAAAAAAGTAAACAAAAGTATGTAGTCTTCACAGGAAACCTGCTGCATTTTAATTTGTTTTTTATTAAATCAGGTCAGATGTTTAACGTGTATATTCAGAGGAAGCTGTTGTATGGCATGCCTGTCATGGGCACAGGTGTTGGCCTAAGCTGGCTCCTCTGTCCAGGACAGGAAAAGTGTTTTGGGTGAGTGGGAGGAGGGACCGTCCACATTGGCACATGCAATGCCCAATTTTTACATGCAGTTCCCCAGAGACATAAAGCAGTTATGGAGGATTGGTTGGGATGGGATAAAACCCAAAGAATGGGTCCACCACGGGGATTCAATCCTTCAACTGCAGCTCCTTGAGTCAACACACTACTGACTGAGCTAGAAAAGTATCCCATGTTTTATCAAAGAACAAGAAGGGTAACGTTTTTAGATCAGCCTCAAATCTAGAATTCTAAAAATAATATCTCGGAGATTTTCATCTCCAAATGAGTTTGTATTTAACCATCAATGTACAAACAGGGTAGAAACGGCCTCGGTGGTGTCGTGATTAAGACATCAGACATAATGCTGGTAGCTCCCATCCACAGTGAGTTTTAATGACACAACCATTACACCCTCTTCTCTCTTACTAACCCACTGTCCTGGACGGACAGCCTAGATAGCTGAGGAGTGGGCAGCATAGCCCAGTGGTACAGTGCCCGCCTGATGCGCGGTCGGTCTAGGATCGATCCCTGTCAGCTAACCACTGGGTTTTTTTCTCGACATAACCATATGTCCGATGCCGATATAACCGTACTTATAATGTGTTGAGTGCGTCGTTAAAAAGAAAAAAGAAAAAAAAAGATAGCTGAGGTGTGTGCCTAGGAAAGCATGCTTGAACCTTAATTGGATAGAAGCAAGAAAATAAGTTGAAATGAATAAATGAACATGATAGCACTACAGGCTCATGCTTATAAAAAAAGTTTATTTTGTTAAACAACACCACTAGAGTACACTGATTTATTAATCTTTGGCTATTGGGTGTCCAACATTTGGTAATTTGGACATATAGTCTTAGAGAAAAAACTAAGAAAAAACATTAGAAGGGATTGTTTATATGCACCATCCCACAGACAGGATAGCACATACCACAGCCTTTATACACCAGTTGTGGTGCACTGCCTGGAAAGAGAAATAGCCCAATGAGCCCAGTGGCATGGATCGATCCTAGACTGAATGCGCATCAGGTGAGCACTTTACCACTGTCTTGCTCCGCTCATGCTCATAAAGTCTAAACACAAATCTTTAAATACATCACCTGCAAGCACTTTGTAAGGTGTTGCCATGATGTACTCATGGATATTGTGAATTGACTAGTTCCAAATTGTGAACACTACTTCACCAAGTGGATAGCGTTCAGGCAATTTATAGACAATCTGCAATGTCACTCCAATCTCACACACAACTCGTAATTGTACAAATGATTTGTGTTTGTTCTGGCATTTTCCCACAAGGTGTGAAAATTGACACAGAAAATCCTACCCCAGTTTACAAATTGTTCATGGGTTATTTCACCCAAAAAATGCTCTTCACAACTTGTGAATTGGGAAATACGATATTGACGACTTCCAATGAACGCAGCATTAAAGACTCAGACTATATTAACACTCAGACTCTATTAACACTCTTGAACGTATACTGTAATAGTTTTATAAGCAGGAGGCTACTTAGCTTATCTGCCTCAGTTGATCCAGTCCTTGGTGTTTTCCTATTTCAGTCATGGTTGGTATGGTGGTGTCCTACTGGAGTTTTGAAGCTAGTCTAGATAGCACTAAATCAAATAACTCCTGGCTGTCAAAGTTGGAGGTGCACCTAACTTTTGACAGTGCAGTTAATACCACAAGTCCTGTGATTAGTGATTAATGTGTCTTGGTTTCATCTGGGCAAAATGTGTTGGTTTGGCCACTCTTTATTATTTCTTTTGGATTATGGATCTGCCGACTTGCCATTTCCAAAAATTTTGTTTTAAATTCTGAACAGCGATTCTGATGCCTTGCTAAAAATCACAAGCAAACATTAGCTGCAGTGGTCGTTTGCACGTGCCATGTAATTTCTCAACCAATAATTAGCATACTTCTCATGCCGCTTCCGATGAGGGAGCCTACCAAAATTGCGACAGGAGATGATTTGTTTTTATGTGTGGTAGTGAAAGACGAGGCCAAAACAATACATTGCAGTATTCTAATTAATATTCATTGCATATAGTTTATATTTTGTAAATACTGTACAATCTGCTTTTTAATATATAAATCTGTTTAATAAATCAGTTTCTACCAAAATTTATCTCCTTTGCTTTTGTTACATTTGGAAAGTAGTGTTTATAGGGTAGCTAGTCTATTAGAAGTCCTCTGAATATAAACCCGGACAGAATTGTATGTTGTGAAAGTGTTTCTTTTTTTTATTGTTTTTTTTTAATTACCTCCTACCTACCAAATTGGTGAAGAAAGTTTGTAATCCCCACAAAATAAAATGTGGTGTGGATAAAGTTTTTTTATTTTTTTATTCCCTCCTCCCTACCTACCAAAATGGTGATAAAAAGAAATAATAAGAGTGGCCTTATCTGTAAAAAAAAAAGTACTTAAATTGTGTGCGGAACTAGAGTAGTCATAGATACTACTTATTATGTGTGCTGAAATAAGCAGCTTGACCCCTAATGTAATGAGTTCATTTTCCAACAATGGCTTACAACTAGACTGTGTTTTCACACTTTATTAGTGTAAGGCCAATAGACTAACATCTTTAAACTACCAGTAATCACCTTAAATATATAAGCATTAAAATTAAGTTAAAAGCCCCATAACCCCCCGACACACACACACACACACACACACACACACACACACACACACACACACACACACACACACACACCATGTAAACTGTTTTAAACATAAAAGAGAAAGAGACAAAAAGTGCACTGACTTAAGATTCTCACATTATATCAATCTGAGTGGTCCGGTCTTAGTGGGTAAGCAATATCCACTCGACTGGCTCATGGCTAATCATCAAAGAAAGCTGTAACTGATCCGTGAGACCACCGAGACAACAATAACACACGAGATAACAATAACACACGGTGAAAAATAATCATTTAATTGACAAGAAATACTCTCCATAACGATAACCTGATTAGCATTTAAATGACCGCGCTTGTTCTGCCTAATCAGTCTTAATTCAGCCGCAGTGTCGTTCCATGTCTTCTTCCCCACGCTGGTAATTAGCCCCAAGTCAATCTGCTCACTGTTTCTACTAGCAGACGTTAAGGACAGATAAGCAGTATTTAATGTGGTTAAGGAGCACTCTGCATTCATTAGGTGATAAAGCAAACCCCATTGATCCCTTCCAGCCAGATACTATCTCTAACCTGATCACTTTGCATGTTGTTCACCAGATGAATGTTGTTATGGAATATTACCGAGACTATTACACTCAAACTTATACTCAGATCAATCAAATAATACATACAGAAAATGTATGATCTATATCAACTGTCAAACATACAATTTAGCATAGTAATGTTGGTTGTCATATGAAAGCATACGTCTGAAAATAAATAACAAGTAAAAATTCTTTATAAATATATGAAAACATAAGTTATACATAGCCTTTGGAAGATGCCCATAACTGGAATGCAAAGCAGTTATTAATTTGATCATCCTGTGGAAGTTTGGATTGTGTGCAATGTATAATCTGGCCATCTCAGCTTAAAAGCTAAGAGGGGGCAGTGACCCCTCTATCCCAATACCCCCTCCACCCCACACCCGACTTGGTCCACCAGGATTCAGACACATGTGCTACCACATTTTACAAAACACAACTAAGATTACTATAATTAACCAGCTGATATGAAAACATTTTAATAATATCAAAATAATCAAACAATACAATGGTGATGCATAATTAAAAATGATAGGTGTAAATTGTATAAATTTTGAAGTGCATTGTTGCAAATATTAATAACAATGTATAATTCACATGCACGCTGTGAAAATCTGTGCAAGTAACTAGATTGTGATACGGCGTCCGTAAAAATCCATCGTGTGGCCAGTCACTGGGGATGGCATATCACTTTGTTTGAGCACGGCTCATGCCAGACAGTTAAAGCATCATCACAGACCAATAACTCAGTTGTCATCATGCTATCAGGGAAACAAACAGTGTGCCGTGACTGAAGGAGACAGAAAAATCCATCAGTAAAAGGGAGCAAGTTGGTCTCTCGCCTATAAAAGCCTAACCGAAAAACTGATAGCAACTGATTTCAAACAGCATATGAAATGATTAAGTATAAGTGGAAAATAAAGTTCAAAATGTTACTTATTCACCATTCTTCTGGTGCTAAAATGACTAACTACCTGATGCAACATTCAGTGTGTCTATTCACATACAGCATGGCAAGTCTCGTGCTGACAAAACAGACAAAAAAAGCATGCCTTCATTAGAGTACATGTCACCTTTGAATTGCATTGTATGCTCTTTACAATGGTAAAAAAGGCATTTCTTTTAATACTGGGCTTTTTTAACTGGCATTCTGACACCATTTGACCAAAATTAAAATGTGTTGTGCGTCATTGAATAAAACATTCCTTCCATTCCTTCTTGTCTGGCTGGCATGAATCCTTTGAAGTTGACCGCTATAAAAAATCATTATTATTTATCACACATCATTTGATATCACATGAGCTGTTTGAAATGAAGCACACCCATCAGCGATACCCTGACAAATGTGCATTGTATAAGAAGTATGTGTTGGTGATAAAAGACTGCTCTGGAGCAAAGGTGACAAATATAACCACTTAATGTAATAAGACATTACTGTATAACAACTAAGTAAACTTTTAATTCAAAGAGGACCAGAGTTGACAGGCCATTAACAAAGGGAATAGTCACTTCAACCATTTATTTTTTATCACTGCTTTGTAAATTGTCAGATTGACCCAACAGCATAGGCACTGCATGCCACGTTGAAAACAAGTGACACAGGTGTAATACTGTTCCAGAAAGCAGAAAGCCGAGTAAACCCAATAAATAAAACAATGCATTTGTCATCAGTATATTAATTGACAAATTGTCTGTTTTATAGTGAGTGACAAGAGTAAACCGGCAAAAGAAACTGACTACAGCTAAAAATTGTAGGTCTGTTTCCAAATATGAATGTTCAGTTATGAATCTGAGTGAATGAATGGTTACCCCCAATGAAACAATCAAAGCAGAGTTGAGTAAATGTTTTGACAAGGTCAAGACTGTTGCCATTAATCAATATGTCATGCTTTGAAAGGGTTGCATTTTAACATTTTTGAGAGGCACAGCAAGTCTTGCTTTTGGTTTAATAAAAATTATGGCACCAAAGCAAGTTGGAGGGACAGCAAGGCAAACTTTCCTTCAAAAGAGAGGCACAAAGGCAACTTACTTCAAAGGAATGGCACAATGTCAAATCAGTTAGGGCACCACAGCATTTGTCTTCCTATCAACAACATCTGATTTTTGGGGCAGAACAGCAAGTAAGAAGGGCAACCACAACTCTTTATTGCTGTCAATGCTGTGGTGAATGTTTAACCCTGGTTTTGTCCATTTATGGACTGCCACTTCCCAGGATGACTGGCTCTATTGCATGGGCAACATTATAGGAGCAGTTCTTGTACAACATGGTGTGTAGTTGAACCAATTCTTTTTAAGTAATTCACTTTACCGCCCATCCAGCTGAGAAAATGTGTCAAAACAAGATTACTGACTACCTGACTGGTGTACTTTGAATGACAAACTAACAGAATCAATTATTTCAAATGTTCATCCTCTTCTGATGAGGCAAATGGCCTCTCTTTATGTTGATCTAGTTAAGGAAGTCCCTGGGGGAAAGCAACAGACTTTTATTGAGGCATTTAGATGATGACATCCAATAAAGATCATTAGTTCTGCTCTACTGATAGATCCAGTTTCTATGAGGACCTTAAAAGACAGGACTGCAATTATGCGCTCCCAAGTCAATGGTTAGAATATTAATGATTGGGAAATGTGCTGTTAAATTACTTATTACAGCTATTTAACAACCTAGGTGTGGTATGTCGGTGAGTGTTGCTAGTTATAGGTCGTAAAAAGACACTCATTCACCTGCAGACAAATCAATATTATGTGAGGATATCTCAATAGTTCCATTATTTTATCTCCTATGTTTATTACTCTGTTTCAAACTACCCCCCCACCCCCCAATGTTGCATTTTCTGATGGTATTTCTACAACTGAAAAAATCTACTCAATCACTTTTATTCACACTGGTTTTGACACTGTGTAGGAGTAATGTTTGTTGATGCTCATAAAACAAGACTAAAATGGCATGTAATCAATAGCAGGATGAATATTATTGACAAAAAAATAATAGAATAATTAAATAGGCCATACTGTGTCTTCAGCCATTGTTTGGGGAGAACATATTAACCAATTGATATGACACTTTATACACGGATTAAAAGCCATTTGTCCTGAGATTTTTAATAGAGGTGTGCAGTATTACCGGTATATTGGTATTTTTTCCTGTGATGATACATACCGGTACGTTGTTTACTGTACCGGTATACTTCGGGACTTTCCGTGGACAATAACTTTACAGACATTTCCGAGAAATAAATTATCAATGTCATGAAACAAAATACATAATTTCGAGAAATTATTTAAAAGCATCCAATGTTAATGTTTGTGTTCCATTAACAAATCTTTGTAAAAATAACAGAATTTCCAAAAGTATCTAGAATCTCAAAATGTTGCCACTAATAAAAACATGGTAGAAGACGAGTTTGTTGTTCGCAACACACATGCCATACTGGACATTTGCAGGGTTCGCCCTGTTGTTTGTCAAAGTCGTAAATTATGAAAAATAATAAAAATTAGCAATAGAATTTTCGATTTGGAAAAAAAAAATGGAGAAAGTTTTTTAATGTTGATTTTTCGTCACCAATAATGCTTTCAACCAATTTTGTTTGACAGATATGCCTTGTGGTATGCATAAGTGCAATATGCATGTCTGGGTAACCAGTCTACAATTCAATAGTGAACGGCTTCTCGTAAAGCTACAAAATGCGATGAAATAATATGAAATACTGTTCAAACCATGATGCATTGTTGATACTCAATGTTTTATTACTAGCTACAACTAGGTGTACTTTTTATTTGTCATGTTTCTAGCATTTTGTCGTATCAGATAATGTGTAACATCTAGGTTACATTGTTGAGGTTTTTTTTACCGAAGTGTTTCTCACATATATACAATCATTATTAGTACAAAAAATAATTAAAGTTTACAGATTTAATTTTAAACATATTCCGTGTGGGAATTATAAGTGTTTGTATGCTATGTCTACTGATATAATATTAGCACCAGCATGATACATCCATCCGTTCCTGGCAGAGAAACATACAAACGTTTAGGATCACGTTACAATGCATTTATGAAAATGAAAGAGCTTTTTTCCAGTTGTGAAAGTCTGAAAGACAGTTACCCTCCAGTGTTTTGAGATCAATAACATATAATGACGATTTCTTTGTCTTTATTTTGGGTGACTGGCTATAATCTTGAGTTTGATACGAAAACAATTATAAAGAGTATTCAGTTTTTAAGACACATACAAGTTAGGTGGGGAGTTACGTGCTTACCCCCCCCCCCCCAATGAAAGGCCACCTATCTCATTTGTATTCATAAATAAAATACTGCCAGTGTTGCTATTTTGTTTCTAAATTGTTTTTACTTTTGGTACTTTGATATATAGTCTTAGAGAGGAAACCCATTACATTTTCTCATTAGTAGCACATACCACGGACTTTGCTATTCTAGTCATGGTGCACATACGTGAATCAGAAACAGCCCAATGGGCCCACCGCCTGGAATCGATCGTAGACCTATCACGTGAGTGTTTTACCACGAGTTACAACCCCATCCTAGACATTGGGGGCATTCAAATACTACATGACGCTGGTGTGTGTGTACATTTTGTAGTGTTACTAAATTGATGTTAAGAGCTGGCAGCATAGCCCAGTGGTACAGGATCGATCCCCGTCAGCTAACCACTGGTTTTTTTTCTCGACATAACCATATGTCCGACGCCGATATAACCGTAGTTAAAATGCGTTGAGTGCGTCGTTAAACAAAACAAAACAAACAAACAAACAAATTGATGTTAAAATGATTTAACTTGAACTAATTTGAACAATAATATATTGTAGCAAATTAAAAACATAAAGGGACCTGTTTGCCTGGGACATCAACTGAATAAAAGTAGCTATATAAAAGTTACTGGTATAATTAAAATGGTGATAAAAGAATACATTCGTTTAAACTTTGCCATTTTCATTATTTTTCCAGTTCAACTGAACTACAGAAATTATTTATCTGTTATGGTTATTTCATTTACATTATAAGGTCTTAAAATACAACAAGGCTCTACAACTATGTTCTACCTATAAGTATGGCTAAATGAGATGTTTAGTCCTGCTTAATGCCTACTCAACTTTAGAGGGAAATAGAGTGTAAATTGAATCAGTCAAAATCTCTACTGGTAGGTACTTCATCATAGTATGTCATATTTATTTGGCTTCTAAGTTCAAATGCACATAGTTGACATTGTATGTTAAGCAATTATTGTATCGCAGTTATTAGTATGATGTCATTACTAACGTGGTATACCGTGGTACATTAAAAAACCTGCGGTATACCGCGGTATGGTTTTTTTCGTGGTACCCAACCCTATTTTTTAAAACATGTCCTGATTTTAGCATAAGCACTGAATGTAGCGTAAAATAACAACAGTTAAGAGAAACCAATCCCGCACTTAACCCATCTCATCCAATAAGAATCCCAGAGGAATACATAGTATTAAGATTTGCTCTAAACTCATTAAGACTTTGCCCAGTAAAATGATCAATTCTTTAGTAATTGGGGAGGGGGAGGGGGGCTGCAACCCGTCAAACCTCCCATGTCATATGCCAATGTCAATGGCATTATTTCACCTAGTATTAGTGTCGAAACTTCTATTTATGCCACAGAACTGTAGTTATTGACTGTGTTTTTTGTTTGTTTTTTATCACAATGAATCTTGGCTTACATGCTTCCTTTGAGATAACCTATTGTTCACCTAGATCCTTAGAAACTAATCTTTGTGTACAGAATTAGTAGATGGTCCCTAATTCTAACTGTAGACCTGGGGGTTTTCTTTAACCGATATGATTCAAAGGCTGCACAGTGTATTGTCCTGTCTGTTGGAATGCTAATAAAAGACTCCATGGTGCTACTAAAACAAATAAGCATTCATACCATGGCAGAATGTTTAATGTCTGCAACAATAAACATATATAATTTAACATACTAACACAAAAATCACAAGTTTTCAACTATTGCAAAACATTCAAAGAAACTGTTTGCCAAGAAATCAAGTTTGCATATGGTCTACAATACTGGTAACCATTCATTTCCCTCTCATTTCCACACTGAACTCTGATCCCAATATTCCACATCATTGTTTTAACAAGAAAAACTTAGAACATGATTTGCTCAATCTACCAGTTTTTCAACTGCAGTTTTATTAGGTTATCACACACAAACGATGTTTTGATGATCGATAATAATTGAAAATTGATTGGTCTGGCTCTAGCAATGTGATAATCGATTATAAAAGTCCATAACTGATTGTGAAGGAAAATATTAACTGTAATTGTGTGTCCAGTTAAAATGATGCAATTGATGTAAATATTCTGAGGTTGGGTTTTTTATGTGTACATAAAGAAAACAAATAAGAGATATTACATACATGTAATTAATAAGTTTAAAATTAGACATTTGTAGCATTTCTCCTGATGAAGATAACAATAGGTGCTTGGTCTTTATACTTCAAATTGTTCTTATATTCACAGAATTATAATCAATTGTGTAATCAAAAGTTAATTGGTTGATCCCAACCAATCATAACTGATGAATGATGATGAATTTCCAACTAATATTATGACAAACTTGAAGAAATCACATTAACAATGTACAGTAAAGTGCTGCAGGAGCTAATGGTGTACGAACTCATGTGCAAAGCCAGACTCATTGATCACTAGTAATATTAGGGAGCACAATCTACCAGATATACTGTTTTGTCGGATCACCACAAAAACTGGAAGAAACCATATTAAACAATGTACAGTGGTCTGCAGTAGCAGCAGCTAATGGTGTAGGAATGAATCAGTGTGAGAATGTATTAGGTTAACCAAGATCTTCAAGAAATCATTGCCTGCTTCCTCATTACTATCAAGTAGCCCGTGGCCAGTGGCAAATCTCCCAATCTATCCAATTGGGACAATCCCAAGGACACACTCGGTGCCTAATAACACACAATTACTGTATACCACAACAGAAACATCAAGCTTAATCTGAATGAAAAACAATTTAAAGGTTAACTTAGTAATAAAAGCATGAACTACGAGCTATTTAATTTTTTTAACTCTATATTTTGAATTCCAACTAAGTTAAAAGTGTCATTTCTAATTTTACTTTCACGTAAGCATCGCAAATAGTCTAATATAAAATATCTATGGTAAACATTCCAAACATTATCCAAAAACACACTTTATATGGGATGTTTTCAATATATACACTATAGAGCAAATTATGTAAATTATGTTACCATTCAAGAGAAAATCGTACAAACTAAATGAATGTCATTATTGAAGAGAGTTAACTCTTGTTCCTTTTCCCTTTTAGCCAAAAAACTATTTTAATGCAGACTTTTCAATGATTTGTATGCAAGTGAAATAGCCTTTACTGGTAGCTGTCCCCAGTCAGACCCCCGATCCTATCGGAGGCCGGACTCAGGATAGGTGTGTTTGAAACCCTAGTGGTATATGGACACGTTAAACCAATTACTAAGACTGGTAGCTTTTATTAGAAAAAAAACCCATGTGTAATATCATCTCCTGATATTTGACTACAACTTGGCAAAACACTTTTTTATCTGGTTTTAACTTACTTTATTATATAGTTAACCTTTAAAGCATTGTTATAAATTAAATAGTTATGATATGTCACAAACATATACAAAGCTCTACAATACAGCCTGTTTGCTTGCCTGGGATAAGTAGTTTTAGCTCCAACCAGAAAAGTCAATTCAAAATTACAATATGTTGACAAAATTATCATTTATTCATGAATTGGAACAATAATATATTTGACCATTTTAAAAAAAAACCCACCAAACAAAAATATGCAGATGTTTTGCCATTTAAGAGAAAACAGCTTAAGTAAAAGAAAGAAATGTTTTATTTAATGATGCACTCAATACAATTTAATTAAGGTTATATGGCATCAGACATATGGTTAAGGACCATACAGATACTGAGAGAGGAAACCCACTGTTGCTAATGGGCCCATCAATGGGGATCGATCCCAGACTGACTGAGCATCGAATGAGCGCTGTACCACTTAAGTAATGCTGTGACCGTTTTCAACAGAAACATTTAGGTGAGGCGAAACATTTTAGATATCACAAGTAAAAACTTGTCCCAGAGGAAAAGTGGATATTAAAAGTTAATATAGAGCTAAAATATATGTGTAATCTAAACACTAAATAGAGAGCCAATATTCTTTTTAAACCTGTCTTAGACCAAAGAGAGAGGGCAGCATAGCCCAGTGGTACAATGCCCACCTGATGCACAGTCGGTCTAGGATCGATCCCCGTCAGCTAACCACTGGGGTTTTTTCTCGACATAATCATATGTCCGACGCCGATATAACCGTACTTATAATGTGTTGAGTGTGTTGTTAAACAAACAATCAAAAAATAAAATAAAAAATAGACCAAAGAACTAGCAACAATCAGACTCTACGTCCAGACAGGTGTGTGCTATAATGGCTTGCTTTAAAACACTTGGTAGTGACACATGTTTTTAAGGTAGTCTCCATATCTTGATAGATGATAAGTTTATTAAGTCCCTCAAACATTCTTTTTAAAAGTAGTCCCTGCATCTTGCCATATGGTTATCCACAAGTTTATTCATTTTTAAGGTTGTTCCCACAAGTTGACATGTGGCTGAGTTTATTAATAGATTTTGTAAGTCTCACCAATAATCAAGCTGAAGACTTATAGGAATATCGAGAACCTAAGAGAACATTTCAAAGCCTCAGTTGTGTTCATTGATACTGGAGAAATCCATACAGATGATTAACAAAATTGGGAAGACAGTCTGGCAAAACATTGAAAAACAAGCTTCTATAGAAACATCTTACCAAGAATAACGCACAAGAAATTATCTAAACTGGGTTACGTGTTTTAGTATGACCTCATGTACATGTCTGAATTAGAAACAGACTAATTATGAAATATTATTTATAAAAATACAAAAAAACAAAAACAAAAAAAACCTATGTTGTCCAGAAAAGTGTCTTTTATTACGACATCTGTCCAATTAAGAAACCACCCATTCAACCTGAATAATTATAAAAATGTATCTAATTAAAAAACCAATTTAGATTGTACAAGTTGCATGTCAAGTGGATATGGTTCAGGATCTAAACTGACTTAGGTATCTCCATAAATTGTGCTCAGCATTCCTTTGCAAACCAATATGCAGCCAAAACCTTTAAGACCAAGTTATGAAGATACCGGTGCACCAAATGAAGAAGAAAGTGTATCATGAATGGAAAAACAGGCATTGACAAAATAAAATACATACCTAATATCAACCAAATTTGATTGTATTTATTCTAAACTTCTGATTGTCTGCTAATATCTGTGTAGTGTTTAGGAGGTAGAGTGCTTGCAAACAATTTGACTGGTACCATTGACATTGATCTCAGGTTAGGCACAAAAACCAGTCTAGTGAATGGCTGGAACTGCTTGCCTTCCTGAACTTACCTCTAATTATACATTTATATTACAAAATGGTTAATATCCGATGGTGTATTCATATTTCAGCTATCAATACGTCTTCATCTTTCAGAGGTAGATAACCGATTATACATTAAGGTTACAGAATGGTAAATATCTGATTGTGTATTCATCTCACTATACAACTATCTGATTGTATATTCATATTTAATCTAGCAGATATAAACGAGGTTTATATAATCTCAACACAATGCTCCACAGTTTTGATAGGATCAGCTTTAGTTCAAACTATCCTCTGTAATTACGCTAGAATTACATGGAATGTAAGGCGATGCCACATAATAGTAGTGCCTCTATGAGAATAGCCAATAGTGACAAGACAAGCATTACCAGTTCATCTGTAGTTATGTAATCAACTATTCTCTATGCATTTGTATTGTGTTTGTTTCTTTTGTTTTATGAGACCTCTCGAGCACATTGATTTATTAATCATCGGCTATTGGATGTCAAATATTTGGTAATTCTGACTCGTAGTCATCGGAGGAAACCTGCTACATCTTTCCTAATGCAGCAAGGGATCTTTTATATGCACTTTCCTACAGACAGGATAGCACATACCATAGCCTTTGGTGCACTGGCTCCACAGGATATGAGTGCCTTGTATCAGAATAGCCAAGTGCTACAAGACAGACATTATGACTTCATCTGATTCAATCAGGTATTCTTTCATGTGGCATTACCTTTAGGCATACCAATAAAAACCCCACACAAAAAACCCATTAATGTCAGGACAAAATATAACACAGCAGGTTTTCTGCTAGAGGGTACAAAGGGTAAAATTATATACCATAAAATCTTGGAAATTAATGGATACATTTTTTAAATAATTTTTTAAAAGATTACAGTGAAGTAACTGCTCTTTAAAATTTGTCACTGTACATGAAATGATTTAAAACCTATTACCACTTACTAATGACACTTATTATCTGTTTTGTTTCCATTACATAATCTCAAGTTATTTTATGACAAACAGTCATGGTTGTAATGCCGACAATAAACGTACAAAATCAGATAAAACCCCACTTGCAGAACATCTGCTGTGTCAGCAGATAGATGGGGATTTGCTTGTAATGGCGGGGAAAAAATATATCTGAGCTTTCTTAATTTCATTGTATTTCATGTCATTTGTACTTATTTTTGTACTTATATCCAATTAAGGTTCCACATTTTATCCTGGGCACATGTTACTAGTATCTGGATTGTAGGGCAGTGGTTAGTTGTTAGTGAAAGAGAAGCTCGCAACACTTACGTTAAAAATACACTATACATACGGTAATGTATAGCATATGTCTGACGTAAGGGCCATGGTGTATAGTGGCCTTACACCTATCCACTGAGTGGCTTAATTCACTATGAGAGGAAGCTGGTACCAACCTAAGATGGCTGATAACCACTACACCACAGAGGAAAGTGCTGTCTTAAATAAATGTTTAAACAACAAGGGAAAGAATAAAGAATGAATGAATGTTTAAAAGACAAGGAAAAGAACTAATTTCTGTATAATAATAGTGTATAAAGGTTATTACTGTCTCATCTGCCTGCAGTGATGTAGTGGTTAAGCCATCAGCCTTAAGGGTGTATACCACCAAATCAAATCCCATAGATGACAATAGTAACATACTGTAAAATACTTTATTTTCGCGGGGACTTAATGTATTTTAGAACCCGTGAAAAATTAAACCAAACAGATTGTGGCCGATTAATTGTTGTAGATGACCCGGTTTGTTTTTTCAGCGTAGATGACTGGGGGTGGTAACATG
>JAECMU010097087.1:0-12888 GCA_016106625.1 Dracogyra subfuscus | reverse complement strand
TGCGTGTAATTGTAAGCTGATTAAACATCGGAAAATGTTATATATATATATATATATTTTTTTATTTTTTTTATTTTTTTACAAGTAAACTTAACAGTTTTATTTAATAAATAATTAAATATAAAAAGCGGTTGTTTTAAACATGAACCTCTCCGACATTTTTTCGATTTTCAAAATTGACAGTCTCCGGAAGTATTCGTTTTATTCCGTTAAAGATACGGCCTAAAGCTGCCCTGTATTCTTTTCAAGATATAAATGCATGGTCGTTAGACACGCTAGTCTGTAATGCGGTGTTAGAAAGTTAGAACCCCGGCCTTAACAAAAACTAGCAGTAGTAGGTAACGCAAAACTGTTACTGTGACACAAATTCAACAACAGAATGCATTCACGGAATGACCCGAATTTAGTAGGCCCTAAACATCGAATCACGCCTCAATCACGTGAAATAGCATCGCTTATAGGGGTGCGCCAGACGTGCGCATAGCACCAAAACAATTTCGCGTACGTGATATAATTTTTACCTGTTTTCTCTTCGATGCTGTCACCGTTTCTATTGCCATAGTCGGCACAAAGTGCATATGCATGTTTTTCGGTCCTTTCTATTGAAATATTTTGCCCATACGCTCTTATCGGCCATTTTTGGGGTAATGTGGTGTCGTCAGATGTATTTTTAGTGTTTTACTTAAAGGCGGGAATACGTACTTTTCAATACCGAAATTTTCTGTATTTTGATATTAATATAATTTGCTGGGTACGGTATTTCGGTATTGACATGATACCGATACTGATCGGTATATACCGAATACCGCCCAGCTCTAGTGGGTAGCTCAATGTTGAGGAAGGGTGGTGAGTAGCTCAGTGTTGAGGAAGGGTGGTGGGTAGCTCAATGTTGAGGAAAGGTGGTGGGAAGCTCAGTGATGAGGAAGGGTGGTGGGTAGTTCAGTGTTGAGGAAGGGTAGTGGGGTAACTCAATAATGAGAAGGGGTGGCTGGGTAGATGGGGCAGAGTTGGGCTAATTATGTTCGAGCCCAAATGACTTTGCTGTCAAATTCAAGGTATTTTCTATCATATTTTTGTAATTTGTTATAATAACTTCTGTCATATGTTTATGATTTGTTATGATAACTGATTACAGACGACGGTGGGGCCATGACCGGTCGAGATCGAGAGACCGTGACAGAAACCGGTCTCGGGACCGAGGCGACAGGAAACGTGAGGATGATAAACCAGCTGACAAGTTCGCTGGCAGTTTGTCTGAGGGCATGGCACTGCAACCCGAGTCATCGGATGATGAAGAGTATGGCTGTGTTTCTTATTGTTATCTCTTTGCGAATGATACACTTTTCCCAAATGAGGGGAATTTCAAAGATTTACATTGCTACAAAGAAAATTTAGTTACCTGGGCCCCTTTCCATGAAGCAATCTTAGATTACCTTAAGCACATAGCTACCCTGTGCATTTAAGTTTATCTTAGGGCTAAGATTGCTTCGTGGAACGGGGCCTTGGGTGTTTTTCAGATTAATTAGCTACATTCCCAAAGGTCTGTTACAGAGAATAAGAGAACATAGACTACATGTATTTTATTTATACCTCACCTGGCCTAAAACAGGGGTGGGATGTAGCCCAGTGCTTGATGCACGGTCAGTCTGGGATTGATCCCTGTCAGTGGGTCCATTGGGCTATTTCTTGCTCCATCCAGTGCACCACAAATGGTACATCAAAGGCCGCAGTATGTTCTGTCCTGTCTGTGGGATGGTGCATATAAAAGATCCCTTGCTGCTAATTGAAAAGAGTAGCTCATGAAGTGGCGACAGCAGGTTTCCTCTCTCAGTATATATGTCTGATGCCATATAACCGTCAATAAAATGTGTTGAGTGTCTTGTTAAATAAAACATTTCCTTCCTCTCCTTCCTATGGCCTGAAAAAAAAAAACCTTGATGCCAGTTGACGTATTCTTAAAAAGAAATAACACCTTTTTTAATACCCGGTACTTTAAATTATACATTATTCTTTAGTAAGAAGACTGCACCCCCCTCCCCCAAAACTGTAAACTTGTATACAATTTATATGTAATTATAATTTAGTCATCAATGTCAGACATGAGTTGCAAATGGTCGTACATTTTATTTCAATTTAATTTTGTGCTTGTATCCAATTAAGGTTCAAGCACGCTGTTTTTGAAAAAAAATGGAATTCTGTTTCAGATAGGTGATTCCGTGATCACGGAAAATCAGTGCCTCTATAATTGTTAATAAAATGTGTTGAGTGCATTATTAAATGAAACATTTTCTTCCTTCCTTCACTTTGATGGGGCTAACAATTGTTGAGACAAAATAATTTTTCACTTTGAATTTGATTGCTTGGTTGCATTGCAGTCTGTTTTCACAGTGATTGTATTAAAGGGACATTCCTGAGTTTGCTCCATTGTAAAATGTTTCCGACTAATAAAATATTTATACGATTACAGTTGCACATTAAATATATTTTCTTGTTTAGAATATTAATGTCTCTATATTCAATGTGTTTCAGGTCGTCTTAATATTTGTAAAAAGCCCAAATTCGATTTTGTCTTCAAATAATTTTGTACGTACGAAAAAATATATTTTAGGAAATAAAACGAAATTTGGTCCAGTACAAATATTAGAACGATCAGAAGCATGTTTAATATACAGCCACTAATTGATATTTAATTACAATCGTTAAAACGTCTCTGTTAGTCGATAACATCCTAAACAATGCAGCAAACTCAGGAATGTCCTTTTAATGTAATGCATTTTAATTCCTCGAGATCGAGGGCGAAGTGCATTAAACATTGAACACTTTCTCCTCTGCTGGTGTCTCCCATCTTCAGAACAGTCTTGAGTAAAATAAAAAAATAAAAGTACTTTAAAATTATTTCATTCATGTATAACCATATTAATACTTTGTATATTATCTTACAAGTGTCTAATTACATTATAAGTAAATATAAAAGTGCAGCCTTGCATAATGAATGGGATCAAAGTATGTTGCATGAAGGTGAGATGAGTAATGTATATCTTTGAATTGCCACCCTTTGAGTTTTATTTTCGAGATATTTATAATTATTGAATGACGTGCTTGATGTGATTTCAGAATTGTTGATGTAGAAATCCCGGCTGATGACTCGGAAGAAGAAGCTGAGATAGCCATGCGACGTCGTCTTCGGAAGGCCATGTTGATGGTATTTGTAATATTCACCATTTCACCCAATCAGTATACAACAGACTAATGTGTAAACAATTACTGCAGTATATGATCTTGAACAGAGGGGCAGTACATAGTCCAGTATTAAGACGTTTTGCTTAATGCACAATCAATTTGAAATCGATCCTCATCATTATTGGGCTATTTCTCGTTCCAGCCAATGCACCTGGACTGGTATATTGTAAGCATTGGTATGTGCTGTCCTGTCTATGGGATGGTGATTACAAAATGTCACTTGCTACTAATGGAAAATATAGATTTCCTCTCTAACTTCTAAGACTATTTAACAATTACTATTTAAAAATTACTACATCCAATAGCCGATGATTAATAAAACAATGTGTTCTAGTGGTGTTGTTAAACAAAACAAATTCTTTCTCTTGAGCACCATTCCGCTCCAACCACTGCTGTATGACTGGTTTATCACAGATTGTGGTAAATGTTAATACCATTTGAATTGAAACATATTTTATGGGATTTGGCACATGTTTCCCAACTTAATAGAACCTCTTTATAATACATACAATTATCACCGACAGTATACCAGTGTTTGCTTTGAGATTGTCATATATTTTGATAAAATACATTTTTAAACAATGTTTGCTCTTTTATATATGTATGTGTGTTTGTGTCTGTGTCTTAGTGCTGTCCACAATGCCTCAAGATATTTGGCTGAAATTTTATGTATAGGTTTATACAGATCCGTTTTACTTTCATGGTGATTTACCCATTTGTGACAGAGTTATGGCTCTTGAACTTAGGAGATTTGAACAAAACATTTCTGCCCTTTTTGTTCTGAATACCTCAAGATACCGAGTTAGATATTGTCATGTACTGTTACAGATCAAGTTTGAATTTTATGAGATATCTATTTTTTGGCATAATTCTTCTTCTTCTTATTATTATTTTCTGATTAAACCCCATCAGAGGCAGATCAAAGGGTGGGGGACTGATTAAACCATCAGAGGCAGATCAAAGGGTGGGGGACTGATTAAACCATCAAAGGCAGATCAAAGGGTTGGGGACTGAGTAAACCATCAGAGGCAGATCAAAGGGTGGGGAACTGATTAAACCATCAGAGGCAGATCAAGGGGTGGGGGACTGATTAAACCATCAGAGGCAGATCAAGGGGTGGGGGACTGATTAAACCATCAGAGGCAGATCAAGGGGTGGGGGACTGATTAAACCATCAGAGGCATATCAGGGGGTGGGGGATTAATTAAACCATCAGAGGCATATCAAGGGGTGGGGGACTGATTAAACCTTCAGAGGCATATCAAAGGGTGGGGGACCCTGGGACCTACTCACTAAATATATGTATATTCAAGATGAATTTATTATTACTGTATATAAGCACTAAATAAATATACAAGTTTTTTTTATAAGATTTGTTTATAAAAGTGACTTTCCATTCAATGTTTGTAACCTCGCTTTGCCATGGGACACCAGAAATGGACATAATGTCACAAGTAAGAAGTAATTAAGTTTGTGAAGTAGACAAAAAACACACAATTTAGTCCATAATATTTGTAATACAAAGTGGATTTACAAAGTATAATAAACAAACTTAATCATGTCGTTCAATTGTAGCGGCTAGGTAAAAATCCTGAAGAGCCTCCTGCGGAAGAACCAACTGCGGAGATGGACGACAGCCAAGCGCCACCTAGTGAGGGCACTCCACCAGTTCAACCAGTTCAACCAGAACAACCAGCACAGGAGGAAGTTGAACGTACAGATATGTCTACCAATGAATTGGAGGAAAAGTTGACAGATATTCCACAGCCTAAACGGGTGAAGAGGTCTAAAAACAATGACACTGACAGTAGTAGTGACAGCAGCTCCGAGTCAGAGTTAAGCGGAGCTGAGGCTGCAGACAGAGTCCAGAAGGAGTTCGGTGAAGACTCGCAGGATTTTGAGGCCTCAATGAATGAGAAGAGACAAATACTAGAAGACTCGAAAAGTAAGTAAATGAAAAAAATAGATTGCACTGTGATGTATAGTTAAAGGGACATACCCTAGTTTTTAAACACTAAGACATAGTTTGACTATTAGAGGCGTTTTTTGATAACTGAAATCATACTTTACTTAAATTTTATTGTTTAAAGTATCCATTTCCGTACATTCGAAGTGTTTTTGTGATCCTGATGTTTTTTTAATATCACAAAATGCATTTCTCATATTTTAAAAAGGCACGTGCCTCTGAGAAGTAACAGTTATGTAGTCGAGTTTTATTCTATTTTAGAGGGTATTTCACCATTTCAAAGTCAATGTGTTACAGGTTTGTAAATTAAACTAACCTTAATGTTAATTTTCATGAACTGAAACTAGGGTATGTCCCTTTAACTTGACAATCATGTGTCTGTGGCACGTAAGTTAGCTACAAGTGTAATGGCTGTAAATAACTTTTAGTCGAACAAATATGTTAAAATTTGCTTAAAACCTGGTTTTTGAGGATATGTAAGAAATAGAATAATACATTTGTGTCTGTTGAATACCATTTATCTCACAACTCGCTTTTGCTCATTAGATACATTTTAAAACAACTCGTGAGATAAATGGTATCTAAGGTCGACGACAACCACTTTTCGCACCCTCGTTTTGGATTCGTACATAATAAATATAGCATATCTTACCGTAATCTCACTTGAAATCCATATTTCGTAAAAGGTAAAAAAAATAATTTAATCACAAGATTTTCTTCAAACACATTCAGATGCATTAATAATGTTAAACAAAAAACATTCAATAGCAAGTTTGTATTGGAAATTTTTCCAGCATTCTTAAAACGGAAACGTCACGTACCCAGTGTATGGCTATTGTACGGCAATTCAAAGTGACGTCATTGGAATAATGACGTCAAACAAATTCAAAATTAGCTATATTATTACAATGCGTCGCCACATTAAAATAAAAACTGGTCTACCAACTTTGACCCCTGTCATATTTCTATAACAAGTGGACAACGTTGTTTACAGGTTGGTATTTTGTTATTTTTCATAATTCTGGACAAAATATTAATTTTAAGTTTCAAAAGATGAAAGAAATAAAAAGTACCTTTTGACAAATATATCATATCAAAAAATTACCGTTGGATATGTTTTATTTACTGTGTACGAAACCAAAACAAGGGTGCGAAAAATGACTTGTCGTCGACCTTAATAGCCACTCGTAGTATTCTCAATTTCTGAACATCAGAGAAGATAAAAATAAAGCACCTTATTATGGGAAGGGTCTATAAGCATGAACAAAATTACTCAAGTAATATTCTCTATACGTTGTATGTTTTAACAATTTCTTTATTTTGTACAGACTTACAAGATGAAAATGAACCTCCAAAGAAGATGTCTGCCCACAACTTTGATATGTTTTCTGAAAGTGCAGAACTAGCTGGGGCAAGTTACAATGTGAGTTTGAGGAGTGACAAAGTAAAGACTTAATTACCACTGTTTCTATTAACAGAATATGATGACGGATAAAGCAAAGTCATATCTTGCTACTAGCAGGCTATGACTTGATGTCACTCATGTGACGTCGCACGCCTAGCTACATTACATAATTGCTCATTTGACCTCTAGGTCATCGTACAATGTGGCTGAAATAACAGAATCTATGGATGTGGATAGGAAGCCCAAGCTCTTGGTCTGGACTTCAGATTTTATTGGAAACACTTTTTTGGCTTAACGTTCTTAGATCACTGGAAGCAGGTTTTTTAGTAATCATGTTTATGGTGGATTATGTTAGACGATAATAGGTAATGAATTTTTAGAGCTATGATTTTGCTGACATGCTACATGATACCACACATTACCAGAACCAATAAACAAGATGTCACACATTTAAGTTCAGTCAGCAGTTTAATTTTTCCATTAGTAACCAGGGATTTTTTATATGCATCTTCCTACAAACAGGATAGCACATACCACAGCCTTTGACATACCAAGTCATGGTGTACTGGCTGGAACGAGAAATGGCCCAATCGGCTCACTAACGGGGATTGATCCCAAACTGACGGCATATCAGGTGAGGCTCTGTCTTACCCTGGAATCAGTTTAAGACTTTATTCATTGTGAACTAAAAGGATTCTAGATTTGAAGGAACCGGTCAAATTTCCACTTTGTGTTTTCTTTTGTAGAGCCCCGGGGTTACAAGATTTCACAGCTTCAGTGACAACCCCAATTTGATGGATAACTGGGACGATGCGGAGGGCTACTACAGTACGTATTTTAGTTTTAACCTTTAGATACTGCACATGAGATGTCTTACCCAACAGGCCATAAACTAAGACACTGCATCTAGTGCATTGACCAAGTCATATTAAATTGAGATACTGTATACCACACATAGTGCATTAACCAATACATTTTAAATTGAGATACTGTATACCACACATAGTGCATTAACCAATACGTATTAAATTGAGATACTGTATACCACATAGTGCATTGACCAAGTCATATTAAATTGAGATACTGTATACCACACATAGTGCATTGACCAAGTCATATTAAATTGAGATACTGTATACCACACACATAGTGCACTGACCAAGTCATATTAAATTGAGATACTGTATACCACACATAGTGCATTGACCAAGTCATATTAAATTGAGATACTGTATACCACATAGTGCATTAACCAATTCATATTACACTGAGACACTGTATACCACACATAGTGCATTGACCAATTCATATTAAACTGAGATACTGTATACCACACATAGTGCATTGACCAATTCATATTAAATTGAGATACTGTATACCACACATAGTGCATTGACCAAGTCATATTAAATTGAGATACTGTATACCACATAGTGCATTAACCAATTCATATTACATTGAGACACTGTATACCACATAGTACATTAACCAATTCATATTACATTGAGACACTGTATACCACATAGTGCATTAACCAATTCATATTACATTGAGACACTGTATACCACACATAGTGCATTAACCAATTCATATTACATTGAGACACTGTATACCACATAGTGCATTAACCAATTCATATTACATTGAAACACTGTATACCACATAGTGCATTAACCATTTCATATTACATTGAGACACTGTATACCACACATAGTGCATTAACCAATTCATATTAAATTGAGATACTGTATACCACATAGTACATTAACCAATTCATATTACATTGAAACACTGTATACCACACATAGTGCATTAACCAATTCATATTACATTGAGACACTGTATACCACATAGTACATTAACCAATTCATATTACATTGAAACACTGTATACCACACATAGTGCATTAACCAAAGTGATCTCAATGTTCAAGTGGATAAGCTGCTGGAGAATCAAGCTGACGACAGTGGTTCAAATCCCGTCAAAACTGGCCCACACTTTAATTAATTTTTCTCATCTATAACCCTCTATTTATCATTCTCAGTGTCTTAATATAAAAAACTTTCCAGTTTCTACCACCATTTTAGTCTTGTTTCGACCTTGAGCAGTCCACACTATCGACCAATACACAATGATATACAAATATTTGCATCCTAACTACTATTAACTGTCTCTTTTAATGCATTGTTTTAACCCCTTTTTTAATGTGTATTGTTTTGTTTTAGGGGTGCGTATTGGAGAAGTGCTGGAGAAACGTTATTCAGTCTATGGTTTCACCGGACAAGGTGTTTTCAGTAATGTTGTGAGGGCACGTGATGCAGCCCGGGGCAACTCTGAAGTGGCCATCAAGATTATCCGTAACAATGAAATGATGTGAGTTGCTATTGACTGGAAAGAAGACGTTGGACCTTTATAAAGTTTAATAAATGTTTGTTTTCTTTAATGACACCACTACAGCACATTGATTTATTAATCATCAGCTATTGGATGTCGAACATTTTGACACATCTTACAGTCTTACAGATGAAATCCACTACATTTTTCTATTAGTAGGAAGAGATCTTTTATATGTATAATCTCTTAGACAGGATAACACTAACACTGGTGCACTGGCTAGAACAACAAAAAGCCAAATGATCCCGTTGGCAAGCAATCTAATTAAAATTAACTCAACTATTACATGTGTATCTAACAGCAGCCATTTGGAACTCATGTCCACCAGTCAAAATCTTACTTGCAGAATCATGCCAGTGATTTGAAAATAATCTTTCTTCCGTATAATTATTCCGTATATTGTTATTGCAAAGAGCATTATGAAATTTATACTGTTCCAGTTATTGAATGCTTTCTTACCACAATAGAATGATTGTCAGAGATTGTGAACTGTATTCGATTTTGCATTAAGTAACTGGTTATCAAAAAGATAATATTTATATCCAGTTAAACGTCTTTTTTTTCTTTTCACGTTATCTGTCCTCAGACAAGTGCTTTTGGGATGTTAGGACCAGACTACTATGGGGGAGTGCACTTATTTGAGGACAGATAATGTATCCATAAGAAGGAAGCAGGCAGCATAGCCCAGTGGTACAGTGCCTGCCTGATGCGCGGTCGGTCTAGGATCGATCCCCGTCGGCTAACCACTGGGGTTTTTCCTCGACATAACCATATGTCAGATGCCGATATAACCGTAATTATAATGTGTTGAGTACGTCGTTAAAAAAAATAAAAAATAAATAAAAGTATCCATAAGAAAGAAAACACTCCAAGTTTTCTCCGATCTTGATCTGTAGCCCAATGGTAAAATGCTAGCTTGATGTGTGGTCGGCCTAGGATCGATCCTGGTCGGTGGGCCCATTAGGCTATTTCTCGCTCTTGTCAGTGCACCACGATTGGTACATCAAAGGCTGTAGTATATTTCTGTGGGATAGTACATATAAAAGATCCCTTGCTATCAATGGAAAAATGTAGTAGGTTTTCTCTCTTAAGACTATATGTCAAGATTACCAAATGTTTGACATCCAATAGTCAATGATTAATAATCAATGTGCTCTACTGGTGTTGTTAAACAAAACAAATTTTACTTGTGGCTATCCACTGTGAGATGATGCTACCAGTTCTTACACATGTTGTTGACATCATTGTGCATGAGCTGGAGCTAATCCTATGTACATGTAGCTATTTTCCCTCTCTCAGAATGAACAGTTTCTGTCAAGTTTCCATTCATTGAACATTTAACTGTTGCACATAAGTGTTAAAGGGACACACCCTATTTAAAAAAAAAAAAATTAAATTTAAAAAAAATTAATTATTATTATTATTATTTTTTTTTTTTTCAACCTGTGAAAGTTAACAAACTTTAGTTAATCTACAAACCTGTAACACATTTGGATAAAGTTACAATTGAGTGAAACATGAGTTTGTGACTTTGAAATATTTGGGTATTGGGTTTCTTCTGTAGCATCTGTACTAGTCACTGACATGTTAGTTCAATATCATAAGTGTACTACAACATGATTCAGCTGAAGCTATATAGCATTAGTGTTTGGATAGTGTGTGTATTTTAGACACAGTAGCATAATTGTCAACATAAAAAAGGCTCCCCATTTGCTATTTTTTGTAGTGAATTCCTCACATATAACATGAGTACGTCTATAAATACATCGTATGTAGACCGATTACGTAATGGTGTATGTACATTATACAGTTTATACTATTGGGGGCGTTTACACTGCAGACTGGGGTAGGTATAGTAGGTATAGTAATGATGTTATTTAATTAGTGGCACGCTGTGCGCCGTCACGTTACAAAAGGTTTGAGGTAATGAGAATCATAGGTAACAGTTGAGAAAGATGAATAATTGACAGATTCTCTTTAACATAGAGGTAAAATGTGCCTACATATTTGTTTTTATAATTTGTGTTTCTTGCCACATTTGCCTCCTTAACTAAAACAGGCAAGGTACATGTGTGTGGATTCAGAGCAATTAAAACCTTGACTTTTTCTTGTATTGACATGTCTTGTTTTTCTATTTCAGGCACAAGACAGGGTTGAAAGAACTTGAATTTCTTCGCAAGCTAAACGATGCCGACCCAGATGACAAATTCCATTGTCTTCGTCTTTATAGACATTTCTTTCACAAAAACCATCTCTGTTTGGTTTTTGAAAGTCTCAGGTAAAGACAGATTTTTAAAGTTTAATAATATTATTGTTCTGTTTTTCACATTCGTCAGAGAATGTCATATCTCATGACTTTATTTTATATGGGCAAGTTGTCTTATTGAGTGTTATTGTTTAAGGACCAAAAGTAATTCTAAATAAAATATGAAGTTTTAGTGTTAAATATTATTCAAGTATGATTCAAATTTAATTATACGTATTGTCTGTTATTTCTTTTACATTCATCTGGGTATGAGCAAGAAAAAAAATCATCCACAAAATTATTTGAGAACAGCTTCGCCGATTCATACAGTTTGTGGATATTGTTTTTGTTCATACCCCGACGAACATAAAATATATAACGGGCAATTGTTAAGTGTACATGTTCATTTTTGTGTATCCATTTTGCCATCATTGCCATTGGTGCCATCGTTAAGTTTGAGCTCTGGACTAATGTAAAATAAATACTAATAGTTGCATTAAATGTTTCTTTGGTCTTGGGATTTGAGCCAGAAATAGAATAAGCTGTGGAAACAAATGTAGGTCATTCACCAATTCAACATTTTGACAATTTTGGGTATCAAGCCAGCACTTTTATTTTTGTTTTTTGCTGAAACTTATTTTTAAAATTCTGAGACGTCTAATTCATGCTAACGTTTTGGACATGTTAACATTCTCAGGGACAGTCTTCACAAACTAATAGAGATTTTGAAAATGTTTTATTATTTTAAAAAATTTAAACTAATTTTTCACAATTATATGTGGTGGGAAGCTTCCTCGACTTACAGAGAAACATTCTGTTCCCTGCCCCCAAGAAAATGGCTACGGTGAGGTCAACAATTTACTGAGGTGACCGATTAGGCCCATGGGCCTCTTGTTTATGTTTCATCAAGGATTGCTGAGGAAACCACTGCATAAGTGGGTATCAACATATAACATTTTGATATTTTAAAGTTAATTATACAGAGATTATACCAAATGTATGTGGGATTGATTATACACTTAAAACATTGAGACTATGTCTTTAACCATCATGAATCTTACAGCATGAATCTTCGCGAGGTGTTGAAGAAGTATGGCAAGGACATTGGCTTGCACATCAAGGCTGTGCGGTCGTACACCCAACAGCTGTTCCTGGCGCTCAAGCTGCTGCGGCGCGCATCCATCTTGCACGCGGACATCAAGCCGGACAACATCCTCGTGAACGAGTCGAAGCTGCTGCTCAAACTGTGTGACTTTGGGTCAGCGTCCCACGTCTCCGAGAACGACATCACGCCCTACCTCGTCAGTCGCTTCTACCGGTCACCAGAAATCAGTGAGTCTCGCCATGTCCTAGCATATTTTACTTTTCACTTTCTAAGTCAATTATTTAAAAAAAAAAAAAACTAAATTAGACCAGCCCATGCTTACAAAACTTTTAAAAGAGTCCAGACTCGATCTCTAATGACATCACACGCATACAATTTGTATGGCAGTTTCATGACTCTAAAAGATTTATAAGCACCAGGCCTTGACATGCTTATACTACTATATGTATTATGTATTGAGTCTATAAGTGATAAAACTGCATTTCAATTTAAATATGGTTTTAGTGAAGGAGATCATAAGAGTCAGAATGTCA